>PVIC010000733.1:17645-61599 GCA_004025085.1 Thryonomys swinderianus | reverse complement strand
TACAATTGGGAAAAGATTAATATAATTAGGCGTTTAAGCCCAATCTGAAATACAATTACCAAGTAATATCCTTGTGATTTTTTTTCTTCAACGCACTTAACTCATTTGTGCTAAATAATCAGATTAATTTTTTCTCTCCTACTAGATTGTAACACCTTAAAAGAGGCTGTGTTTGCCTTCTTCCTCTTTTTATCTTCAGCATCAAACAAGATTCTGGCCTGTGAGTGCACATAAATGAGTGTCATTAAAAACAAAACAGGTCAGTTTTGGGAAAGACCAGTGGTCTGGAAACTTTTGCCTCCCTTTGAAAGAAATAAAGACACCTTCCCAGACATAGGATATGTTCTTCCCGACAGTTGCTCAGCATTTCTGCCCACAGTTTTTCTCTGAGAAATTATAAGTATTTACTTTATTGGACAGTTGTTTTAAACGAAAACACGCTGACAGTGAGATCGCCACACAGTAGGCGCTTTATGTGCAAGGATGTTCTTGGCCAGTCCGATTAGCAAAGGTCACCCTGTGATGCAGGATTTCTGTGACGGTTCTCAAGAAACTCGCTTTTACATTTCCAAAAATCATTTACCAGAGCCTCTCTTGGCCAGGGTCGTCCGCGGGCGTGCTAACGCTCAGACCAGTTGCTGGTCAGTGTAAACACTGAAGGACTTCCTCAGTGACAACTAGTTCTACTGCAGAACTCACAGTGCCCCGACGTCCCCACTGCCCCGGTGCCACTCTCAAGCGCGTGCCGTCCAGACTGAGCCATTAAGACCCCGGGCATTCTGCTAACAGGAGCTCCTTCCTGGAGGGCGCATAGGCGCGGCCGCCGGCCACACTGCGCAGGCGCACGCGCTTTACGGTCTGAGGCGGGAAAGTCGCGCCTGGCAGCCCCGGCTTCTCAACCAGGAAGGGCGGGCACCACGCCTGGCGTCGCACCGAGAACGCCCTTCTCCCTTCTCCGCCCGTCTGGCAGGTTTCCTTCGACGGGCGCCCGTCACACGGAGAGGCGCCAGCTGCACGTCGACCGCCTGGGAGGAAAGCCCGCACCTGCCCCTGGATAGCCTCCACCCCCGCCCGCCGGGCCGGTACCTCGCCGTACACCTGGCTCTGTTTTCGCATGTAGACATGGGGAAGCTCCGCGGAGGCGGCCAGGGAAAAGATGTTGCCGATAAATGGCAGCCTCGGCGGCCCCGGGGGTAAGCCCACCGGCCTCCCCTGCTTCAGTAGCTGGCGGGCCGCCAGGACGAAAAGCAGCAGGAAGAGCGCGCCGCCGAGCACCGCCGCGCACCCCTCAGCTCCCAGAGCCTTCCCCATTCCCCAAACTAGGGTGCGAGCTCCGCCGCCGCGCCTGGGCCCGGCGCGCCAGCCACTCCCTGCAACAGTCCCATTGGCTGCATGTTTTGAGGTCCCGCCCTAGCTCCGTGGCTATTGGCTCGTGGGTTAGGGGACTGGCGCCTGATGGTCCACTACCTACTGGGACCGCCAGTGGCGGGCACCGATTCTGGAAAGCCCTCCTTGAGAGTGGACACTACGACATTGACAACAATCCGGCCAGTTCTACTCATTGGGCTGGACTAGTTCTTTCTCCTTGGAAGCCACTTCAGTTTTAAATGTTTTTTTAAGGTACCAGGTGTATTAATGTCACACTAGGAAAACGGGTCAACGCTGCAGTCTAGCTGAACCCGGTAATTTTCAGACTTTACATTAGCTTAGCGAGTTGACCCACTGATATAAAAAAAACCCCAATATTGCCGGGCGTGGTGGCTCACGCCTGTAATCCCAGCACTCGGGAGGCAGAGACAGGAGGATTGCTGAGTTGGAGGCTTGCCTGGACTACGTAGTGAGCTCAGAGCCAGCCTGAACTATAAAGTGAGACCCTGCCTCAGAAAACAAATAAACAAAAAAACCACAACCCCCCCAATATTTTCTCCCTGCTTACTCATAAATTTTCTCCTTTTAAATGGGGGGGGGGGTTGGTGAGTTCCTTAACGAATTTTAACGATTAAGCCATATCCAGATGATTAACTCGGATTGCGTTTTTCTTCTCTGGTCTTCCCAAATTCCTTACTAGTACTAATCATCGAGTTCTCTCTTGTTTGCAGTTGCTCAGGGGTGGTCCTTAGTGCCCTGGGAGTCAGCGTTTGGAGACTGGTGTTGCAGGAACGTAGCGAAGACAGTTTATTTAGATCCGGGTACACTGCCAAGGGGGACAGTCGATGACTTTCCAAGAAATGAATCTCACAGTCAAGGTGAGAGGTTGGGGTTTTTACAAGGGTTTAGGGATATAGAAAGGGTCTAGGGAGCAAATGTCAGCTAAAGAATATCTTTTCCTTGATCTTTTAGCATCTTTTAGATCTCCGAGCACCTGCCTTGTGTTCAATATTATGTTTGCAGTTGCAATTTTGATAAGACCATTTTCCTCTGGCCAAGGAGGTTTATGCATATGTTTTTAGAGAATATAGGTCAGGAGTTATTGGCAGAGATGAATGGGTTTTACTTCATAAAGTTAGTTGTCTTGTGACCACCTACAGAGAGCAAGATGGCTTTAATTGGTGTTCTTTTGTTAAGGGTTTTCATGTTTTTTTCCCCAATGGGCAGTTCCTAAGCTTTCTGCTCAAGCTTTCTGTCTCCACTAAGATTAGGCAACTGATTTCATGTTGTTTCTTCTGTTTTATTCCTGACTTTAATGAGAAATTCCTTGCAACACAGGATCTACTAGCCTTGGAACCTTTGTAAAAGGTGCATTGTAATTATGATTTAGCCTTGGTAAAAGCTTTGTGGTCCTCATAAGTTGTTTCGTTCACAAAACAAATATTTATTGAATGCACACCTTGTGATTGATGTCTTAAGCAACGGAAATGCAAAGGAGATAACAATGGAGATACAAAGGTTACAACAACAACTCAGAACAACAAACTTCTTATGGTGTGTTTCACAGGTTTTCTGTCCACAGAATATCCACCTAGTGGATATTCTGTCTGTTACAAAACGTTTTTATATTATCCTTAAATACTCCTTAAAGTTCTTTTTTTTTTTTTTTTTTTTTGAGACAGGGTCTCTCTTTGTAGTTCAGGCTGGCTCTGAGCTCGCTATGTAGGCCAGGCAAGCCTTGAACTCAGCAATCCTCCTGTCTCTGCCTCCCGAGTGCTGGGATTACAAGTGTGAGCCACCACACCCGGCCTTAAAGTTCTTTTTAATCAAGAATCTTGTAGAATAGATAGTTCTCAGAGACTACTGCTAAACTGTGATGCCACAGGATGGATTGCAGGCACAGGACAGTCATTCTGAGGCCCTAGAAGTAGGGACTATCACCTAGCACATGGGTGAGGTTAGCCCTGACCTCAACACCATGGCCTGTTTTGCAGTCTGGTCAGAGCAGTTATGCAGTATAGGCACTAGGCTCAGGTGTGGCCCTCTCTCATTTATTTTCAAAAAAGATTATTTACATTTCAGAAATATCTTCTGGTTGGCCTTAGTTAAGGAGTATTCCTTCTTTGGCATTCTGTCCTTGCTACTTTAGCAGAAAACTCAGAGTTAGCCTGATGGCACCCCTGCATAACAGTACTGATGAGAACCCCCGCCATGATAAGGGGGGTTCTCAGGAATAATCAAAACTCTTTTGTAATACAGAGCCTTCCTTGAACCATTTGTCACATTCTCTCAGTGCTCAGCAGAAGGAAATGTCTTACTGTGTCCTCCTTCATTTTATTCCTCTTTTCAGCATTTTGGTAAATATCATGCTCAGGGTTCTGCCATTTCAGTGTGCAGAACAGTAGTGGTAACAACAGAAAATAGCATAACTTGTGTTCCAATGAGAGCGCCCCCTGTTTTGGCTTGGGAAACTGCTATGGTGTGAGTATGGATTGTCCCACCAAAACTCATGTTGAGGCTTGGTCCCCATGGTAACAGTGTTAAGAATTGTTGGGGCCTTTAAGAAGTAATTAGATTATGGGAGCAACATCCTCAGGAAAGGATTAATGTAGCTACCTTGAGGGTGGGTTAGTTATTCTGAGAGGAGTTGTTAATAAAAGTAAGTTGGTTTTCTGTTGTTTCCTCTGTTGCCATGTAGTCTTTTCTTCAAGTACATATTTCCCTTCTGATTTTCTTCCACAGAGCAGAACATGGCCTTAGCTAAAAGCTGAGAAGATGCTGGTGCCGTGTTCTTGACCCCTACAATTGTGAGCTACATAAATCTCTTCTTTATGAATGTCTTAGTCTGTCACAGCAACAGAAAATAAATTACACCAGGAACTGTCCCTCCAGGCTCAAGAGGCAGTGTCAGGTAAGAGTGTCTCATGGCTTTTTACAGTTTTTGGGTGCTTTGGTCCTGGGTGCTTGCCCGTAGCACTCCACTGCATAGAGGGACGCAATCAACATGAAACTACCTCATTTACATATCCCATTATACACACTGAGAGTGTATTTCATCATAAGAAAAGGAAGTGGGAATCAGAGAAAATGTCCTACTGAACTCAATGAGACACAAGCCCCACCCCCGCTATTTAGTTCTGTCCTTGTTCTCTTAAAATTTGATCCCAAAGTAAACTTGTCTCATTCTAGTCTTGGGTGACAGAGTATCCAATGGTGATTTGTATTGCAAAGTGGTGTGTAGTGACTGGGTCTAGACACTTTGTTTACACTTAGCCTACTGAGGTGAGGTTGGGAATGCAGAGACGCCTCTGTGCGGGATTTAAGGACCTTTATGAAATGTCTTCCTTTAACCACCAAGCCTCTCCACACCCCATTCCCTGAAGTTCAGTCTATAAAATTAATTTGTATAAGTGCAACATTCTCCAAGACAGGCTGAGTTGTAAAATGCAACTGGTGGAAAGAAAATATAGTAATGGGGAATAATGGAGAGTTCCGGGGGGGGGCCAAAAATATATATGTATATATATACACAAGTCTGTTCCAACATTTGGTAGGCAAGACAGAAGGGAAGGCCTTGTGGCCTTGATTTGTTGGAGATGGTGGCATGGAGATGGTGGTGGTGGTTATGGGGATTTAAGAAAAAGATGTAAAAAGGCAAGAAAGGATTTCAATGAGGAAAAGCTATACCAACTTTGGGATATATCTTTCTCAGAACCAAGAACTGTTCCTGATGTCCTAGAGACTTAGCCAACCCCCTAGTACTCCTTCCCATCTGATTTCCTACTGGGCCGCTTCCTATTGTAGATACGTTGTTTTTCCTTTCCATGTATTTAAATAGAATAGAAACTTTAAAATAGATGAACACTTATTGGCTTTCTTGCAAATGTGATAACTGCGTTTGAGGATGTTTAATGGTCTGCACAAGATCCCATAAGACAGCCCCAGTACAACCAGAATTCTGGGCTCCACACTTGCCCAGAATTATGTTCCTTCAGTCGTTGTCTCAAAATGAGTGGGCCTCAGAGAACATTATTCACTTACAAGACTAGGCACTCGGGATAGAATGGTACACAACACTAGTAGTCATGGTTCTTTCATTCCTGAGGTCTATGGTCTTTTGGAGGATGCAGGCATCACTCAAATAATCCCAACTAGAATTATTATTATGGTCACATTTTCTGACATAAAGAAACAATTCTGTAAGTGTGTTTAACATGGGAAATGTGATTAGTCTTGGAGGTCAGTACCTGCCGTCTGGAGCTCAGAATCAATGTATACCCGGGGAATAATCTTCCTTTCGATTGTATTCACATTAAGTCCTACTGAAGTTCTTTAGCAACTGGTACTATGTGGGCATTGAATGTCAAGTAGGAAGGGAAAGAGATTTATTTTTAAAAACTTATGAATATTACTCAGAGACATGTAAGTCCTAGTTTGGAGCTTTCTTTTGCTTTGCAAATGATTTTCATAAACATTCTTATGTTGTGCTTCTGAAAATAGATATAAAGAATCAGTATAAATACTAGACTGAACAGATATCAGAGGTAAATACACTAACAGTGCCAGCAATGATATCTGTCAGCCTAATCATGAAAAAGGAGACATTCATTAAAAGCACTGATATAAAAAAACAAAAAACACAACAGCCTGGGATTATTTAAGTAGGGAATGTCAGTTTCACTCATCTCAAAGCCTGATGGTGTCACATGGACAAAGAACCAATTAATTCATGTTCTTGTTGCATAAGTATCCTCATCAAAGGTTAAAATTATTTATGGGCCAGAGATTTAGCTCAGTGGTTCCAGTGCCTGCCTCGCAAGCTCAAGGTCCTGAGTTCGATCCCGGTACCCACATATAATGCTGGGTGTGGAGTCTCATGCCCACCAGCAATCAATACGACATACCACAGTGCCGGGCGTGGTGGCTCACGCCTGTCATCCTAGCACTCGGGAGGCAGAGGCAGGAGGATTGCTGAGTTTGAGGCTTGCCTGGGCTACATAGTGAGCTCAGGGCCAGCCTGAACTACAAAACGAGACCCTGTCTCAAAAAAAAAAAGGTTAAAATTATTTAACACCTGACTTAAAGCAGGGGGAATATATAGTATATTTTTGGAAGATTTGCCCATTCCCAAAACAGCAACAACTAGCTCTATTTAGAAAGTATTCTCAGAGGACACAGACTAGTCACCTGGCCTTTTCCTTGAATCAAAATATAACTTTAATCATTGTAGAACAAGTTGAGAAATTCTTTGATATATTTGTGGAGCTTGTTTGCCTTGTGCATGGACAACCCAACCCAGACCTGGATCTGGGCGCTATATCTGGGTCATCATACTCAACTCTTTTTATCCAACAGCTTTGAAAATACCTTCTGCCGTTGAAAGCACATTTGTAGGTGACTAGTGGCACAGAATGTTTATTTCTCTGGAGTTGCGGAGATCAGAATTCTGTGTGTGAGATTAGAAGTACAGAAAGTTCTAGACCTGTCAGAGAAGAGACTTAGGAAGACTTCTCACAGAAATATCTGGTTCCCTACTTCTCACCTTTCCTCACATCCATCTTTCTCAGGCCTGTTCCAGACTGCTCTGCCAGGGGCTTTATCTAAAGGCTCTGGGTACACTTTGGCCTCCATCCCTGATGCCTGCTAGCATTTCCGTGTCTTCTAAATCAGCTTAGCATTCAGTTTCACTTTGCTGTGCCTTCTTTTATCATTAGTCATTTCCTGAGAAAGGCTCTGGCTTCTGGAGGAAGTGCCCTGTTTTATTCTTCTCCTGACCTAATCCATGCTTAGGCTATGTGTGCTGGATGGTTGACTGGGTCTACTTGGAACAATCTCTCCTGTCAAGATTCCTCTCTACGGTGACATGTTTTACTCTAGAACCATTGATAACATAATGGCCACGGGAAGGAAGACGTGGCGTTATCCACAGGCAACTTATTCTCGGAGAAGCAAGATCCTAATACAACCTAGGTCTATTTTAAATAAGCAAGAGTAGGTCTTACTGAAACTTGGACTGTAAGACTTGGTGTTTCTCCCCTACTTTACCTGGCTCTGCTGAAAGTTGCTTACTTGACCTCTTTAGAGGATGAAGGATTAATTTTCCTAATTATCCCTCACACTGCTGTGATATATCTTTGGGCCTCTCAGCTGTACTTCTGGAAGGCATAAATTGACCTGGTTTAATAAAGGAGTTGTATGGGGTTAACATAGCACAACATTTAAGCAGCTTTAGAGAATTTTAGAATTGAAAAGAACATCACGAAGCACTTAACCTAATATCTCTCTTTTTAAAAAAGTAGATGGAGGCTGAGGCCTTAAATGGACAACTGATTTGCTCAGGGTCACACATTATGTTGGTGGCAGGAACAAGAATGTAGCATGTCCACTCCTGGGATTTCTGTGCTCTTCCCATGTCCCCTGATGGTTAGAACTGAGTTAGTGGACACCTGCACTGTACTCTGATTTGAAGTCTATTTGTAGATGGGTCAGTCCTACTGTAAGCAAAATTGATTGATTTGTTTAAGAAGACTTTCAACATAATAAAATGAATTGAGACATTTTCTTCTGTTGCAATTTTCTACCTTACTTTAATTATTTAGGGTTCTGCAGGATTTATTCTGAAATCAACAGACAAACACATAATTTTGGCTTCAAAACTGAAGGTTTTCCACTTAGTATCTTTCAATAATTTATGTACTGTCACTTGTACTTTCTGCTTTAAACCAGTTTGGTCTAAGCAGAAAGACCTGGTTATATCTTCCTTTGGGCATGTCCATTATCCTTGGCTAAATGTCTTAGTACAGATGGCAGAGATTTGTGTGGAATCTCATTTTGGAAAAATATCTAAACTGGAATTGTAAAATCTTGATTTCTAGCTTTAGATAAATTGGTAATATTAATGAACTCAATTTAACAATTCATGGAACATTAGTATTTCATTTTTGCACTCAGTTCTTAGTTTGGACACTATGGAATTTTGTTATCGCTGCCTGAGTCAATGCAACAGTATTAAAAGATAAGAACTCAAATTTATGAAGAAAATGTCCACATTTTAAATGAAGATACGACAAGAGGTGGCATTGCATGAGATTTGGTTGCTTCCCTCTGTTTCTAGCCATCAGAGCCTGTCTTTATATATTAGATCTTTCATTCATCACAGATTTTTTTGTGTTAATTTTTTTAATCTCTAAAACATCGCACTCAAATATGAGTCTGAGTTATGAGATTTTTTACGTCTCTGAACATGGCAGAGAAGCGGTGCCTCACAGGCCTCGCCTCTCTCTGGCTTACAGGGCTCCTCTGTCTGGAAATTGATTTTGTTTACCAAAGAGAGTGAGGGGAATCTGCCTCAGCAGCTCGCTTTCCCAGTTTAAGCACAGACCAAATGTAAAAGGCAGATGTGCTCAGGATTTACTCTTGGTTGGGAAATGCACCAGACAGCAGCGAGAATATTTGCTAGATTCCAGTTGAAATTATTTATGCGTATTTCCCTAGCCCTCCCTATGCCTGTGCCTTGCAAAACCCACTGGCCTGTAACAGGGCGGGTTTGGGAGGCTGAAGGAACACTGGACCTTAGCACAGGGAGATTTTAGTTAGACTAAGCAGCCTTCTGAGAATGAAATCAGTATCCGTACACTTTCTCTGGCAGTCTTTGCTGGGCATCAGCCTTTGCCAAGACTTTCTGACCCCAGGTGTGAAAAGGACATCAAAGCACGAAAATTGCGCCCCCTGCCGGAGGCGAAGGAGTGATACCAGCGGACTGGTGAATCCCGGGGTTCTTCCCAAGCCTAAGTGGAATCACAAAGGCCAAGAGCAGTAGCTTGTGAAGCAGGTACTCCAGAAATAAATGTTTCATTTTGTAGTGAATGGGAGAGGGCGTGGGTGCAGTGCGATGATCTGAGCATTGGACTGGGATCCAAGGCTGTTATCAGCTGGCGGGCAAACGCGCAATCTGGGCCTCACCGGAAAGAGGTAGGGAGCAGATGC
Organism: Thryonomys swinderianus; assembly: GCA_004025085.1. Lineage (NCBI taxonomy): Eukaryota > Metazoa > Chordata > Mammalia > Rodentia > Thryonomyidae > Thryonomys > Thryonomys swinderianus. Next base: position 52,245 of record PVIC010000733.1, on the reverse strand, counting down.
CCGCGAGGTGGCGAGCGTGTGTACTTCTAATACAGAGGGCCTTTGGCGTGTTGGAAAAATCCACAAGAGTGGCCTCGTCCGAGCCCTGACAGCTGCTGACCTTTAAGCCTGCAGTGCCTCCTATGTTCCGCTGGAGGGCGCTGGAGGAGGGACCACGGAACGCCGGGCTCTGGAGCCCCCGCGCAGGTGTAAACTGCCTGACCGCCCTGGTCGGCGTTGTAAACAGGCCAGTGGCTCTAGGCAGCTGTGCAAACTGTGTCCGGAAAGTCTGCGCTGCCCTGCCCTGATGGGTGAGCGGTGTCTGCTTGGCGGTGCTGCGCGGGCAATGCGCCGGCCTAGGAGGGGCGGTATCCACTGCAGGGTCAGCCCTCGGGCGTCCTAGTGCCCGGTGGCCGGGCTTTCTCCTCGTCTTCCCGTCAGCCTGCCCCCATCTGGGTCCTCTCCTGTAGTACTTCCTTTTGATCAGTAAGACTGTTTCAGAGGGCGTCAGGTGTGTGCGTGTGCAGGCGCAGGTGTAGACAGTGCGGTGAGGGGGTGGAGGTGGCTTTGGTCCCGTGCCCACGGTGGGTGTGTGTTCAGGAGTCTGGTCCCGGCAGGGACGGATGAGACACCCGAGGGGTTCCGGAAAGGTGCCTGTTCAGCCCCTGTGGAGGGCTGGTTCTGCGTCTGTCCTTCAGCGTCCCTGGGACTATGAAAGAGCAAGTAAGTGTGTGTTCTCTAAGTTTTTGTAATAAACTTGTAATAAATAAATAAACTCGACGGTCCGAGTCTTTGGTACCTTGCTCACTGCCTTTACCCCCGAGCAAAATTCCGAATCCTCTGGCCTGGACACCACTCCCAGTGTGTTCAAGCTTCCAAACCATCGGCATTCATGGGCGTCCTTGAACTTCAAGCAGCCCTCTGGTGCGGAGAAGAGGCCTGCGGAAGAGTTCACACAGGGACAGAGGCAGCACTGGAAATCTGGCCTGTGACCACCCTGTCACCTTTTGGAAAAGGATCCCCGAAGACATGGCCCACCCTGAGACACTCGAAGGAGCCCCCTGCGCAAACGCGGAGCTGTGTGGCCCCGGAGATAGACGTTCCCGCCGAGAAGGTGGAGCGTAGGAGGGCGGCCGGAACCTCCGCCCGCCTATGCATACCGTGCATGGGGAGATATTCCACGGGGCCAGTGCGAGGTGTGGACAGATGTGGAAACACATCTGAAGCCTGAGGAGATGCGAGGGAAGTTACTTCAGCTGTGCGAAGCAGAGGGGTCCAGGACTGCAGGGCTGACGGAATGGGAGACCATCTGGATCCCTCATTAGGCTGCTAGGGGAGAAGGTAAGTACTCAGGCAGGCGCTCTGCCCAGAAATGGGTACGACGCTTTTGGCTTTAGCTTCAGAAAATACACAGGGACTCAGCCATAGTTGGCTGGCTTGGTGCATTAGAAGAAAGTGAGGAAAAATCTCTGTTGTGCCAGGTCACCCCAAAAAAGGAAGAGGGGGACTCAGCCTGGGACGGACTGGCTGTGTCTCATGGTGGCACCATTCTCTTCTCACGGAAGGGCATCGCGGGCTCCAGTCTGTCCACCCTGCCTCTCAGGGTCTGGTCCTACAGATGACGGGCGGCTCTAGCTGGAGCTCACACTGCTCACACTGCTCCCACAGCTTCTGGGATGAGAATCAGCATCTTCCAGTGGGCACTGGCCTCGAACCCCAATCCCTGGGAGTCAGGGTGGCCGCATGCTCAGTGGAAGAAGCAGGGGCCGGGAAGCCTGGCTGTCCTGGAAAGGGTGAGCCAGGGGCTCAGAGGCCACACCCAGCTTGCTTCCCCACTAGGTCGGCCTTGGAGAGCAGCCCAGACCCAGTCACACAGTGAGGAGGGAGTGCGCCTCCTGCTGGCAGCACTGACTCAGTGCTCTGTGTGGACAAAGGCCAGAGAGTAGAGCGGAGCAGGAGATCTGGCAGCAGGTGTGGCCCCCACCGCCTAGGAAGGCTGAGGCCCAGAGGTGGGAGAGAGGCCCTGGCCAGGAAACCAGCAGGCTGTATGGCTGGCGCCTCACTGGGCTCCTGCTGTGTTCTCCACTGAGGACAGAAGTCACCTGTGTCTGGAGTGACTATGGTTGAACTGCCCCAAAATTTCCACCCTCAGGAGCTGTTAGGAAGTGAAATAAGAAAGTGTGGATTTTTTTTTCATCACAGAGAGAACTTTTTCAAATACTGAGGTGGATTGTTTAAGATAAGTATGAAGGAAGGAAATGAATATCGTTGACTAAGAAGTTGTGGAAAAATATAAACTTCTCCAGCTGACCTTTATTTTCATCTTTTATTTTTAGACAGGGTCTCACTTTGTAGTTCAGGTTGGCCCTGAGCTCACTATGTAGCCCAGGTGAGCCTTGAACTCAGCAATCCTCCTGCCTCTGCCTCCCGAGTGTTGGGATGACAGGCGTGAGCCACCATGCCTGGCATTGTGGTATATGGCACTGATTGCTGGTGGCAGTGATTGCTGTGTCTGGTATTGTATGTGGTTACTGGGGATCAAACTCAGGACCTTGCCCTTGCTGGGCAGGTGCTGGAACCACTGAGCTAAATCTCCAGCCCTAAATCTCCTGCCCAAGCACAACTTTCATGTTCCCAAGGGGAAGAGGAAGCCCTTGCAGGGTTAGGGGCAGGTAGGACAGCGTCTGAGGTAGGTGTGGCTACCTATGTAGTTGTGCTCGTCGTCTTGGGATCAGGGACAGCCCCTTTCCCAGCCCCAGCTGCCCATGTGCCCTGCCCAGTCCCCAGTGCTGCCCTGGGAAGAGGTACGGGATCTCTGGGCTGAGGGTGAGAGACCGGACAGGACTGAACAGCACGTGGCATGCCGTGAGCAGTCACCTGTGCCCTCCCTATCCCTGGCCACTGTGCCCTGCGCCTCTGGGCACTCCTAATGGAGGATGTAGGAGCTGCCTTCTGCCTGCACCTCCCCCCTGCTCTCCCTCCATGCCTCAGAGCGGCCCCGGCGCGTCTTCCCTGGAGCTTGACAGCTCTGGATCCAGCCTCAAGCTGAGCATACAGCGCTGGGTATGTACTGGCAGAATCTGAACAAGTTTCGCACCTTCTCCTGAGTCAGCTGGCAGGAAGAGGGCAGCAGCGACTTGCAGTTTAACCTCTGCCTGCACATTGGGGCTCCCGAGATGCCAGCTGAGCTCCTTGCACGTTTTCCTGGTTTCTTCTTGCTTCTTTCCTACAACCTGATGCACGAGGCTCCTCCTCTTTGGTTGTTCTCTAGGCTGGCACCAGAGGCTTTGCTTGTGACCTAGAACGCTAGGGACTTCGGGAGAAGGAGAGGTAGACCCAGGCTCACTGTATGAACAGAGATGAGAAAGCGTAAGGACACCGCCTGAGGAACGGCTAGCACCTCCCTCACTTCTGGCCACTTGGTTTCATGAAACTGTATTCAAACAGCTCTGAGCTGTGAGGGCCATTGGTCTGGGTCCTCAGCCCAGGGTGAGGCAGCCTAGCGGTGGCAGACAAGCTCAGGCAGCAAGCACAGGTGTGCAGAAGTGCAGGTGGTCACTCCAAGGGCATCACAAGCTGTTTTCTGGGCCTCTTTTAGATAAGACTTTAGATTTTTTTTTAGGTATGAGGGATCAAACTCAGGACCTTCACTTGTGAGGTAAGCACTGGAACCACTGAGCTAAATCTCCAGCACCAAGACTTTAGAATTTTTAAAATTTTTGTGTAGAGGTCATTCATCTCCCAGACACTCCTGCTGTGCCCTAGAATGGGGCTACAGGAAACCCCCACATTGCCGAGGTTTGGTCATTATCAGTCACCCCTTCCTGCCACCAAGGGGGTGACCCATGAGGATGGGAGGAGCGGGCTTTGGCAGATGCCCCGAGGCCTAACCAGGGGTCTTTGTGCATTCTGGTTTCCTGTGATGTCTTTTAGGCAGGATTCTACACGGTTAGCATGACAGCTCTCTCTGCAGCCCTTGTGATCTTCTGTTTTGCTAGTCACGGGTCAGAGGCAGCTTAACTGGATGAGGGATGCAAGTCAGATGTTCGTGCTTTTTGTGTGCGTCCAAGGGTCGGGCTCATCTCTGGCCTCTCCGGACCTTGCAGACGTGCAGGCCCCCCTTGCTCTTCACCCTACTGATCTCACCGAGCAGGCGTCATTCCCAGCCTCCCACCAACAGGCCGTTCTCTCTCCGTGCTATCCACTGGTCCCACCGCCCCCGTGGGAGCCGCAACTGTCACCGGAGTGAGCCGTCAGCTGGCTGAGCAGATCTGGGAAGCCAGGAGGAGCCATGCTGTGCCAAGAACATGCGTTGAGTACTACGGGCAGTCTGGGAAGAAGGTGGTTGTTTTGGTTATGGAGCAGGGATGGGAAAAATGGAAGAAGCAGTCGAGCTTTGAGTTGCCCTGGGTTTGGGGCTGTGGCTGTTCGTTTTGAGGAAGAGGGGACACCCAGGACAACTCTACTGTCCGAGGTCATCTAAGATGTTTAAGTGAACCCTGTCTAACATGCAGGTCATGCAGAAATAATTGATGTCATTCAAACTATGGTACATAATCCTTGACTATGCGGCTCTGTTTCTCCTGTTATAGTGAAACGGAACTCGCCACTTCTTTTGATCTGAAAGAGAAGAATTACTCATTAGATGACCATCCGTGGATAACATACATGTTATATTTGTTTCATTATTGCAAAGCATCTTCTAGATCTAAAAACTATATGCTAAATAAATTCATTCTGGTTCCTTCTGTTCTTTCTCTTTTTAAAAATAAGCTTTGAATTTTGGAATAACTTTAGAGTTATAGGAAAGTTACAAAGATAGTCCAGAGAGTTTGTATGTACTTTTCACCTACTTTTGTCTAGTGTCAACAAAGCATAACCAGGGTAAAATCAGGGAGATTAAGGATGATGTGTTATTTTTTAGCTAAACTCCAGTTATTAAAAATTCACCAGTTTTCCACTGCCCTTTTTCTGACCTAAGATCCAATCCAGGATCCCATATTACATTTTAATGCTCTATGTTCTTAATTTCTTCTGGCCTGTGACAGTTTTTCATTAATTTTTGAATTTTTAAAATTTTTAGTGACCTTGAGAATTTTGAAGAGTTCTTATCAGATATTGTATAGAATGGCTCTAACTTGAATTAGTCTGATATTTTCAACACAGTTAATTTTGGGTTTAGGGTGCTTTAGAAAGAATATCATGAAAGTGAAGCACCCTGCTTTTCGAGGTTAATGGGGCACATGCTAGCAGCATGTCTTACCCGTGACGGGCCTTGGAAAAGAAGTGTCTGCGGCTCTCCCTACTGTAATGTTATTCTTTTTTAAAATCAATTTTAGTGGCACACTTTATATACACATCTTCACCCTCGACATTGGGAATTTGTACCAGTATATGACATGACTAAGTTCTTATATTTTCCCATTCCTCTGCCCACCCTATAGCCCCCCGCCCCCTATATACATAACTACCTGTCATATACTCTAGAACCCATTTCTATCTTCAGTTTCTCATACCAGAGAAAAGATATGGTATTTACACATCTGTGATCTATTTATTTCACTTATGAGTATGTCTTCAAAGTATGCCTATTTGAGTATAAAGGAGTCAAATTTATCATTCTCTATGGCCAAATAATACTCCATTTTATAAAAACCCCACATCTTCTTATTCAGTTTCCAGTTGATGGGCATTTGGGTTGTTTCCAAGATTCAGCTGTCACACACTGAGCTGCTATAAACATGAGTGCCTGTATGTCATTGTGATATGAATCTTTTAATTATTTTGTGTATATACTGTCATGTTATTTTTGTTCCTTTTCCATCCTGTGTCTTTTGGGAGCGAGCCGTTGAGGTGAGCCCATGCGAAAGGATGATGTTAAATACCACCTCCTGGAGGACATATTTGCATGTAATATTTGAACTTCTTCTATGAGTAATATTTGTTTCTTCTCCTTTATTTATTAAGCCATATCTTCATATCGCTTGGCTTCATTTGGTTTATGGTCTAGGTTGTAGCCCACTATTACATGAGTTGCTGCTGAAACTTTTCTAGCTTTGGCTATTGAGGTTTATTTTTAGGTTTATTTCTGTGTCCCTTTCACATGTATCCATTTTTCTGAGTCCTGTTTTAGTTTCTGGTGTTACAAGATGCCCTGGACTCAGTATATTCTCTGACCCAGCTCTAGCAACAGTTATTTTCCAGGAATTCTTAGTGCCTGTTATTGGGGTGTAGTGCATGCTTGTTTCTTGGGGAACCACTAGATACCCTCTAACCATGAAAATCGGGAGCATGTATGTGAGTGGGCTACTCACGTCTACATGTATTTGGGTAACTATACATACTTACTGATCTGTATGTCTGTGGACCTGAACAGAAGTACATCCTGATGTCCCCGATTCCAATCCAGCAGCGCAGGGTCCCTTCTATCCCCCTTGCTTATTTATCACTCTCTCTGCCAGTGAGAAACCTGGCTCCCATTAGGTCTGCTTTATTTGGTCAACTCTTATGTCACCAGAAAACCACATTAAGAAAAATAAACTTACAAGTTAGCACACAGCGTTTATGGACGGCTGTTTTTATTTCTCATCTCAACATTTCCAAAGTTACTCGGATCACTCCCTTCTCGCTGAGCTCCATGCCATCCACTGGTAACAGAGATAGATTTATGTCTTAGTCTGTGTTCAGTCTTAGAATGCTCAGCCATCCTGTCTGACTCTTTAACATTTGCATACATTAAAATTCACACTGCATAACGCTCAGTTCTGAGGGTGTGGACATGGGCATAGCCGTGAACCCACATCTCTGTAGTGATGGGAAATCTCCAGTTCCCTTGTGTGTCCATTTGGTGGTTAGCCATTCCTCTCTTCACCACATAGAACAATCATGGGTCTGTTTTTGTCTCTATAGCTTCACCTTTCCCATAATCTCACATAAATTGAATCATACAATATATAATCTTCTGGTTCAGGCTTCTTTTACTTAGCAAAATGCAGTTAAGAGTCGTTCATATTGTGGTACTATTAGTAACTCATTCCTTTTTATTGCTGAATAATACTCCACTCTATAAGTATATTACAATTGTGTTCTATTTATCTATTGGAGTAAATATTGCTTATTTACACTTTTGAACAATTGTAACTAAAGCCTCAAATTTTTTTTTGAGACAGGGTCTCACTTTGTAGTTCAGGCTGGCTCTGAGCTATGAAGCCCAGGCAAGCCTGGAACTCAGCAATCCTCCTGTCTCTGCCTCCCGAATGCTGGGATTACAGGCATGAGCCACCATGCCTGGCTCAAATATTTTTAATAACCATTTTTTGGTATAAACTAAGTTTTCAATTAGGGAAAACAGTAATCTCTCTGTCTCAAAAGAATTGTCTATTCTGGATTCATAATTGGAATGGAAGTATGTAATGTGTGTCCCCTTTGTATCTGGCTTCTTTGATTTAGCATTTTCTTTTCATATTTTATCTGTTTTACCATGTATTAGTATTTTATTATTATTATTATTAATATTATTTTTTTTTGAGACAGGGTCTCGCTTTGTAGTTCAGGCTGGCTCTGAGCTATGTAGCTCAGGCAAGCCTCGAACTCAGCAATCCTCCTGTCTCTGCCTCCCGAGTGCTGGGATTACAGGTGTGAGCCACCATGCCCAGCACTAGTATTTTATTATTTTTTATTGTGGAATAATATTTCACTGTATAAACACACCACCTTCTGTGTATCCACTTATCACTTGGTAGATAATTGAGTTCTTTCCACTTTTGGCTGTTATGGCTAATATGTACATTTGTACAAGTTTGTGCATGGACAGTTTTTAGTTCTTTGGAGCATATACCCTAGAGTGGGGTTATTGGACTTATGTGTGTATACTCTGTAAGAAGTAGCCAAACTCTTCTCCATAGTGTCATTTTGTACAAACTCTTTTCATATTCATATTGTACCCCAGGTCCGCAGAACTGCAACAATGGCTCTAATGATCACAAAGCCAGAATGATTACAAAGTACATACCCTTACTCAATCAGACCGTGTGCTAGGCTCCGTTGTGAATAGCTGCTAATTTTGACCCTTAAAACAATCCTATGAGGTAGATGCTATCATGATCCTTATGTTACAGCTGAGAAAACTGAATTTTAGGAATGTTATGTAATTTCTTCAAAGTCATAAACTAATGGCAAAGCTGGGCTTCATTTAGCATCCAAATTGTTTGGGTCCACTTCTTAACCAGTTCTGTGGTTTCTTGGCAATTGTACGAAGACTGTGCATTGGGGCTGGAACTCAGTAGGGGTCTTCACCATGCTGGGAGGCTTCAGAGTCGTTCTTTCTGCTTTTTTTCCCCTTACCTTTCAGTTTGATTTCCGACTCTTCACCTTCTCATGGTGGAGGGTCAACCTTGGGTGAGGCAAGGCATTACCACCAGGTGGCAACAGAGAGCTGTCCAGTTGATGGCTGAGAGCGCCACCATGCAATCAATCTGCAAAAAAGAAAACTGATATAAAACTTGTGGAAATGTTTCTCATTTCTAAATAATTAAGTTTACAGGAAAGTCAGTGAAATTTTTAGGGCTTAGTGCTGAAATGCCTTGGGGACTCTTGTTGGTATCCAGTGCAATATCGAAAAGAGCTACTGGATAGTGGATGTTCTTGTTATACGTTTTAACTGAGGGCCAAAGGCTTCATTACGGCCATTAAATACAATGAAAACAGTGAATTTTTATTCTACAGGACAAAGAAGTCATTTCTGTTTTTCTAAGTTTTTATCATGAAAGTTCCTGAGTTTTATCAAATGACTTTCTTTATCCATTTAGATAATCGTATAATATTTCTTTTTTGGTAATATGTGAATTAAATTGATTTTTGGATGAAGAACCAATCTTGTACTCTTGGAATACATGCCATATACTTTTAGGTAAGGGCATGAATTTTCAAAGTCATAGACTAAGAAATGGCTAACCTAGGCTTTAGAATCCAATAGTTTGGTTCTATGATGATCTTTTTCCATGTTGATTTTTTTGTTTATTTAGGTCATTGCATCTATATTCATGAGATAAATTTGCTTGTATTTTGCTTTTTTGGTAATTATCCTACATATTTTGATGAAATTAGTTGAGAAATATTCTTTTTTTAAAAAATCCTTTGAAAAAGTTTTTGTTGACATTTCATTTGTGGGAAAGATTTAAAACTATGTACTCATGTTCTTTATCAGATGTAGTACCATTCATATTTTCCATTTCCTAGCATGTGAATTTTGGTAGCTTATATTTTTCAAGAAAAGTACATTTTATTAAAATTGTGAACAATTTTGGCACACAATTATAACATGCTTTTATCACTTTTTAATATTTCTAAGATTTCTAGGAGTGTACCTCTTTTTATTCCTGAGATTGTCATTTATGGTTCTCTTTTTCTCTTGCTCAGTCTTTCTAAGAGCTCATGAGTAGTATTAACCACAAAGAAATAATTGTTGGCTTTATTGATTCTCTGCCATTTCATTAATTTCTGCACTTATGTTTATTATTATTTGCCTTTTCCTTAGACTTAATTTGCATCTCTTCCTTTTTTAAGAAAAAAAGAGTCTATAGTTTTTTCTTTTTAAAAATATTACTGTATATTTGTGAGGCACTACAGTGACATTTGCTTTGGGGAATTGGAACATTATAGATCATATCTTAGTATATGTGCTGCTGAAGCGAGCACTATAGATCATATCTTGATTACTTGTGACCCTTTTATCCCCCAATCCTGCCTCTTTCTGATTTCTTTCCCTATAACTGAAAATCTGCTCCTCTGTTTCCTACTATCTCTCCTTTAATTTACTTGTTAATTTATTTATATATTATGTTTCTCATACAAGAGGAACCATGCGATATTTAACCTTCCGTATCTGCCTTATTTCATTTAACATTATGGTCTCTGACCAATCCATTTTCCTTGCAAATGATATGATTTCATTTTCTTTATCATTAAGTAATATTCCACTGTGTATGTAGCCTATTTCTTCTTTATCCATTCTTCTGGTGTTAGCTTCTAAGCTGTTTCTTGAGCTTAGCTATTATGAACTGTGCTGCTATAAATGTGGTATGCATGCATCACTGTAATAAAGTGTCTAACTCTTTGGGGAAGATACACATGAGAGGTGCAGCTGGGTCAGGAATTCTAGTTTAGGTTTTTGAGGAAGCTCCATAGTGATTTCCATTGTACTTGTATTTCTTTTGATTTTCACCAAAAATGTAGAAATGTTCCTTTTTCCTCCTGTTCGCCCCAGTATTTGTTATTTTTAGTGTTTTTAATGGCAGCTGTTCTGATAAGGGTGAGATGGAGCCTCAGAATTGTTTTGATTTGCATTTCTCTAATAGCTAAAGATGATAAAAATTTTTTTGTGTGTACTTATTGGCCATTTGTGCTTATTTCAAGGAGTGTTTATTCAGTTCATTTTTCTACTTTTTGATTGGGTCAATTGGGTTTGGATATTTGAGTTCTTTATACATTTTAGATATTAGTCCTGTACCAGAAATGTAACTGGCAAAATTGCTTTTCCTATTCTATGGGCTGTCTCTTTACTCTGTTGACTGTTTCCTCTGCTGTACAGAAGCTGTTTAATTTGATGCAGTCTAATTTGTTGTTGCATGATGTTATTTCTTGCATATTGGAGTTCTGCCCAAGAAGTCTTTGCCTGCACCTATGGTTTCAATCATTTCCCCTAATAACTTTGAGCAGTTTCAGAATTTTTGTTTCTATATCTAGGTCTTTGATCTATTTTTTATTAGATTTTAGTACAGCATGAAAGCTATGGGTCTTATTTCACTGTTCTTTTTTTTCTGGTACCAAGGATTGAACTCAGGACCTTTCACCTGTGAAGCAGGTGCATCACTACTGAGCTAAATCTCCAGTCCCTTACTTCATTGTTCTGCACATGGATAAAACCAGTTTTTGCAGCAGCATATGTTAAAGAGGTTCTTTCTCCTCCAGCATATGTTTTTGGCCCCTTTGTCAAATGTCCTGTGGCTGAAGATGTACAGGCCTCTTTCTGTGTTTTCTACTCTATCCTATCTGTCTTCATGGCTGCTTCTGTGCCAGTACCATGCTGTTTTTGTTAGTATTTCTTCAAAGTATGACTTGAAATTGGAATCATAATGCCTCCTCCTTTGCTTTTTTTTTTTTTTTTGCTTAAGATTGCATTGGCTCTTCTGGTTCCTTTCATTTCCAGATGATATTCGGTTTCTTTTCCCTAAAAGAAAGCATGCTGTTTGTATTTTAATAGATATTGCATTAATATTGTTTTTGATGATATGGCCAATTCAACAGTATTACTTCTGCCCACTTAGGAAGATGTCTTTACATCTTGTAATGTCCTCTTCAGTCTCTTTCCTCAAAATTCTATAGTTTTTATTGTGGATGTCTTTCAACTCCTTGGTTATGTTGATCACCAGGTATTTAATTTTTCACAGCTTTCATGAATGGAGTCATCTTTCTCACTTTCTCAGTGGATTCATTACTGGTGTTCATGAAGGGTATTGATTTTTGTGTGTTGACTTTGCATTTTGCCACTGTGTTGAATTTGCCTGTCAGCTCTAAGAGTTTTCTGGGGGAGTTTTTTGGGTCTTTAGCAAATAAAGATAATTTTATTTTTTCTTTCCTATTTGTAATCCTATTAATTTTTCTTTTGCTTGATTGCTGTAATTTAGGTTATGAATAATATATTGAATAGAGAATGCACACCACTTTTCATTCCTGATTTTAGAGGAAATGCTTTTAGTTACTTTCTATTCAGTGTATTCATTGGGGGTTTGTCAATAATGGACTTCAGGGTCTGAGAGAAACAAGAATGAACCAAACCTAGTAGAAAAGAAATAATAAAAGTCAGAGTGAAAATTAATGAAATGGAAACCCAAGCCTGGCCCGCCAATGCATGCCTGTTGTCAGCATTCTGGGAGCCTGAGACAGGAAGATTCCAAGTTAGAGCCCAGTGTAGACAGCTTAGCGGGATACTGTCTTACCTCTGTGCTTTGTTGTTCAGGTTACATGCCTGTGGGCAGTTTTGTTACCTCCTCATGCAGCTGAGTAACCACAAACCTGGAGGAATGTCTCAGAGTGACCAAGAGTGCTATTTGCTCTGTGCTCCGGGATGGAATCTTTTCTTGAGATGGAAGCTGAGGTTTCATTCTCAATTTTTTCTAATGTACATATTTAAATCTGTCACTTTTCCTACAATCACTTTTAGCTGAAGTCCACACATTTTTTTTTTTTTTTGAGACAGGATCTGGCTTCAGGGTGGCCCTGAGCTCACTATTTAGCCCAGGCAAGCCTTGAACTTAGCAATCCTCCTATCTCTGCCTCCCAAGTGCTGGGATTACAGGCGTGAGCCACCACATCCGACTACACATTTTGATGTGTTGTATGTTCATTTCACAAGAGTTTCTATTTCCAGTATAAAGGCTTCTTTCCTTAATGGGTTATTTAAAACATGCTATTTAATTTTCAAATATTTGTGTGTTTTCTAATAAGTTTTCTGTTCCTGGATCCTCATTTATTTTTACAATGGTCAGAGATATATTCCCGTTGGTCTCTCCACTTTCTAAAGTAGTTCTGAAACTACCCCACAAGTGCCTTTTGTTGCACTGTCGAGCTACCCCATGTCCTCAACTTTTCAAAGCATTTAACTTTTTGACAAATTTGCCTGCTCTTTTCATCACGTCTGCGCTAACCTACATGACCACCAACAGTGTCTGGAGAGCTTCTCTTTCTCTGCAGTATATTTATTATCTTTGGCCTTTTTGAGAATGGCTATGCTATCTGGGGTTAGATGTTATCTTGTGTTGGTTGTGATTTGCATTTCTCTGAAGACTGATGGCAGTGAGCATATTTTCACCTTTGTGCCCATTTGCACGTCTTCCTTAGAGAAATGTGGACAAATCAGATATTTACCCATCTTAAAATCAAGTAAATTATTTGTTTTATTTTCTTATTGGTGAGTTGTTTGAAGTTCTTTTTGTGTCTTTTTTTTTTTTTTTGGTGGTACCACGGATCAAACTCCAGGACCTTGCTCTTGTGAGGCAGGTGTGGTACCACTGAATTAAATCCCTGGCTATTTGAGGTTTTTAATGCAATTCTGTAAGCCAGTTTCTTGCAGTAAATGTTATATTCATATGTGGCTTAAGTATACCTTCTCAGAATTGCTTGAAGTGCTTCAGAAGATTTTGAACTGGGGGGGGTTTAAAATATTTGCACATAAGTAGTGTGATATATTGGGCCTTGGACTCATATTTAAATACATAATTGATTTATGTTTCACACATAGCCTGAAGGTAGTTTTATACAATGTGTTTACTTTGCTTGCATTTTGACTGCTACTCATAAGGTCAGGTGTAGAATTTTCTACTTGTAATGTTATGTTGGTACTCAAAATCTTTTGGTATTGTAGCATTTAGATTTTGGCTTAGGGCTGCTCAGCCTGTATACCTACAAACATGTTCCCATGCATGTATGTGTATATTTCATATACTATATATACAAACACACATATCTCCTACTGGTTCTCTTTTTCTGGTAGAACTGCTTGATACAACTGCTAACCCAGGTTATATAATAATATGTATTCTTTAACATCAGACTGTAAGAAGTACTGAGGCAGTAATGGTGTCTGTCTTATCTGTCTTTATATTTCTAGTGCCTAGAACATAGTATATGCTCACAAAGTTGTTAAATGAATGAATTTCCTATGAGAATTGAAGACTATAATAAACCTGATACACAGATTTTCAGTACAGCTGTAGAATATCTGTGTAATCTACTCTAAGATTGGAGAAAGAAGGGAGTAAAAGCCTTTTAGATACTTCTACTAATAGTAGCAGTTCATTCCTCAGAGAAATTATCCTTATGATAAATCATTATGGATCATGTTTCTGAAGTTGTCACAAATAATGAAAGGAAGAAAACTGATTCTGAAATTTATGTATTGAAAAAGATGATTGAATGAAGTACTACTAGTATATAGTTCAGTGGCAATAAAGCTTTGATACTGCATTTGGAAGTGTGACTATTAAATATAAAGTAGCCCATAATCACATTTTTCCATTGTTAAATTCCAGTGCAAATATGAGAATAGAATTTCATCTGATTCAGCACAAAATATATTACAATAACCTAATATGATAATTACAAAAGAATGAATCAGTTTTAGCTCCTATTTAAGAACAGACACTACTTTGTAGGTATTCCAAAAAAAAGAAGAAAAAGTAGAGAGAAAGCCAGAAAAGAAATCTGATGACAGGAAGGAATGACATCAAAATTTAAAATAAGAAATGCTAAAAAATCAAAGTTAAGAAAAATTCCAAAACTGTCTCCTAAACCTATGCATTCCCTAAGGATCAGCATCACCCAGGTACTGATAGTGACATATATTCCTGGGCCCCACCTTGTGCCAACTGAATTTAGGCCTCCAGTGGTCACTGAATGCTGCCATTTGATACGCTTCCCTGCGTGATCCCAGTGCACAGCCAGTGCACCATCAGTTCTGGAAAATAACAGTAAAGTTTTAGTCTTTGTCACAGATTCATTCTTTCCTTCATTTCACCAGTCAAACTCAGCTTCCTGCAAGATTCCCTCTCTTATATGTCATTTAGTCAGAATGTATTACATTACAAAATTACGAGGTTGAGTAGGGAAAGAATGGAGAAAAAGAGGAACATTTCATTTCTCCCCGCACTGATTCTTGAGATCCTCCTACTTTTCAAGTATTTTTCTGATACAGAACAAGGGACATTAACTGTGATTCTGTATGTAACCCTTCTCTCTGGAGAGAAAAATTTTAGGATGCATTTTTCTCATAGATTATAGCTGCTCCCTAGGAAGAGCCACAGTTTAGGATTTTCCCACTTATAATCCCTACATAATAAAATTTTTGACCCAGTGCTTTAGGAAGAAGTTGCATTAACAGTAAGAACACTAGACTTAGAATGATGCAGTCCCTAAGACTAGAATTCAAATCTAGCTGTACCACTAATTTGATTTTAGGCAAGTTGTTTCACCTTTTCACACCTGTCTTCATCAATGACATGAAGATATAATATCTCAGATTGAGTAAAAGTAATAGCTAATAGTCACGAAATCCAATGCTAATGGAACATGAGTGGGAAAATGAATTGTCTGTTTCCATTGAAGAAATGCTGGTGACCATACAACTACTGCTGCTTTTAGTCATTATAGATGATTATTACATCTCTAGAAAGAAATCAAATTTATGTTTCTTGTAAAAATCTTTCTGGATTAGATCAAAGGAAAACCAATAAAATGTGGATAACTTTGCCTCAAAAAATCAATATTATATTAAGAACTATCTATTTATTGCATCTATTGCAGAAGATGTCTTGGCTGTGGAAGATTGTATTTTCCGGCAGTGGATTTAATATTTCCCAGTCTGGATGCTTTTGAGAACTTTGTCACATTCCCACTAACTAATGACTTCTATGGCCCTGCCCTTTGTTCCCAGAGGGACCTTTGCTACAAGCTCAGGATGTAGATGGGACGCCATGAAACACTGAGATTGGGTCATGAAAGGCAGGAGTACAGTCTCCAGATAGCTTTGTCTTTCAGAATTCTTGCTCTTGGAATCATGCCACCAGGAAGCTCAGACCATATGTAGAGATGGTGCAGAGAGACACTGAGATTCGTAAGCCTCAGGCTCAGCTGGGCACTCAACTGACAGTACCAAAATGCTGAGGGAACAGCCTTTGAAATGAGTCCTCTTCCCCTCAACACCTTCAGTTCAGCCTGTGTGGAATAGACACAAGCCTCCCCTGCCAAGTCCTGTCCAAATTCCATTTTCCTGAGCTAGATGAATAATTGTTTTTGGTTTACGTCACTAAGATGTGGAATAGTTTGTTATATGGCAGTAGATTACCCGAACTTTATCTAATTCTATGTAATATAAATGTATCAAAATCATATGTTAGTATGACTTTATAATGTGGGGTATGGGATGGATTAATTGGACATCTAGTTTAACGGAAGAATGTTATTCTAAGTGGTGATACGGTTCCTGCTTGAAATTTACACAGTTGCTTTACATGTAGGCTGTTTGTGCTCCTATAGAAAAAAGTCATAACTGGGCTATACAGAGTGGACATTTATTCCTCACAGTTCTAGAAGCCAAGTCCAAGATCAGTGCGCTGCAGATTTTGCATATGTTGAGGGCTGTTCTCTGCTTCCAAAGGTATCTTATTTCTGCACCTTCTTGAGGGAATGACCGCTGTGTTCTCATGAGGAGAATGGACAGAAGAGGCAAATTTGTCCCCTCAAATCCTTCTATTAATGGAGGCCAAGGTCTCAGGGCCTAACTGCCTCCTTATGATCGCTCTTAATACCATTGCATTGGAGATTAAATTTCAACATGAATTTCAGAGGGATTACAGACTACAAGTTATAGCACTAGATATATTTACTTCAGTTGAAAATCAGAGTACATAAATGGATGGTCTATTTTTTTTTTTTTGAGACAGGGTCTCGCTTTGTAGTTCAGGCTGGCTCTGAGCTCACTATGCAGCCCAGGCAAGCCTCGAACTCAGCAATCCTCCTGTCTCTGCCTCCCGAGTGCTGGGATGACAGGCATGAGCCACCACGCCCAGCACTGTGGTATGTGGTATTGATTGTTGGTGGGCGTGAGTCTCCACGCTCAGCATTGTATGTGGTCACCGGGGATCGAACTCAGGACCTTGTGCTTGTGAGGCAGGCACCAGAACCACTGAGCTAACCCTCTGGCCCATGGATGGTCTATTTTTAATAGTAAGCAAGGAAGGTAGGATGGATGAAAGGAAAGGAAAGTATGAAAAGAAGACCAGAGAAATGAAAAGGGAAACAAGTATTAAGTAAAATAAATAATCGTGCATCTGTGTATGGAATGCTACACAGACACAAAAAAGATAGCATCCTAAATGTATGAACCTAATTTTAAGTTAAAGAGCAATACAAAGATATGTAAATATCATATCTTTTCTCTGGTCTGAGAATCTGTAGATGTAAATGAGTTCTAGAATGTACAATAGATTTTGTGAAATAGGGAATATTCAAAGGGAATGTGGTAGGGGAAAGTAATGAGGGGAAAGAATAAATATGATTTGAAAAGGAAAAGAAAGCACATGTATATAGGGAGTGGAGGGTTGTGGGGTGGGTAGGGATATGGGTAAAAATGAGAATTAACTCGTGTCATACATTGGTACAAATTCCCCAATGTTGAGTATGATTGTGAGCTGTATAGAAAATGTACCAATAAAGAATTCAATTTAAAAAGGTAAAGAGCAATATGTATAAAGTAATACCATTTGAATTAAAATATATAATTAATACTCCATTTATGTAATTGTATAAACAGAAAGACTGAGAAGTTGTGAAAGTATCACAGGAGACTAAAGACAGTCTATAAAATGTCACAAAAAATGGAAAGCACCTTTGTGGAAATACTGCGAAACACTGAATAGATGCTATGGTTCAGTTACTATTACTGGGCCAATACTAACTTGTGTTGTTAAATGGAGTAAGGCGGCGAGTGTATGAGAACTCCGCGTACAGCCTTTGCACAGCTCTTTGACTCAGGGTTCATCTGCAGGAACGTAATGTGGGAGCAGGGGGGCTTGCCTGCTTTGAGTCCGGGAGCCCTTTCTCTCTGGAATGGATATATATATGAATGCTACCACCTCCTGGATATTGATCTTTTATTTTATTGAAGAATTTCACACTAACTCATTTGATCCTCTCTAGATGAAGGATAGTTAATGAAATATTTCAGTTTCTAGGAGACTAGAGTGAACTTTTTTTCAAAGTCTTAGGATAAGATGAATAATCATATATATAATGGTTGAACATAGGCATTTGTAGAGGCCAAACTGTGGTCTCTGTAAAGGATTAAACTTTTGGAAGACTGATATTATTACTTAACACACTGAGAGAAGAATCTGAATGGTGGCAACCAAGTCTAGGAAAAGCGTGGTTAAAGGCTACACATTTGTTAACACATTTCCAGCATGGCCCAGGACCAAAGTGGCTCCATCCATGTCTTATAGACAGACAACAGGATCTTCCCTGATAAAGACCCATGTTTTAGGCTATTACAGTTCCTTTGTTCTGACTCTATCCTAAACAAGAAACAAAGACAAATGAGCACCTGTGGTTAGCACTTTGCTAGATATTTTAAATGCTTTATGTTTTTTAATTCTTTCAAGATACTGTGAAGTAGACTTTATTGCTCTGTAATTCGCATGTGTGAATTAGAACCCATTAGGTTAATCAGCACACTTGATTGCTCAGTAAGTGGTAGAGCTGGAGTTTCAAACCCAAGTGTATATGAGGCCATGGTCCATGGGTTCTTCCAGGCCCACACTGCCACTATGGAAGAAGTGCTCTTTAGTCCCACCGTTGCTGACCAATCACCCTACTTTAGAGGAACTCCTGGGAGAAATTGCTCCCTTGGATTATATTATAGAACACATTGTTTAAAGACAGCAAATCTCATTTACTTTTTGAAGGCAACAAACTTCATAGGAAACTCACAAGAACATGGCTTCCCAACATCCATTTCCTCTTTTTTTTGGTAGTTAACCCAGATTTTTGTTTTAATATGAGTGCCAAGCCTGCCTATTCTAAGGACTTTGGTTGAGGCTGACTCCCTGGTGCTTGGAAAAGGACATGTGATTCAGATTATCTATAACTCTATCTGTGGCCCCAGATTTTGGTTAAGGGATGGACATGCAATCTAAATTGGATCAAGGAACATGCTAAATTGGTTCAAGAAATATGCTAAATTGGATCAAGGAACAGAAGGATTCACTTACTGAGAGCCCCTGGGAGATACCCTTTTCTTCCTTAAGTAGGCTTTCAGAGACACCCTCATTCTCTTTAAGAAGGAAACATGTATCGTAGGGGTACAGATAAGGAAGGAGGTTGCAGCTAACTTCACTTTGTTGTAGTGGAGCCAGTCTTTGGGGACAGTGCGATCTGAAGTCCGAAGTCTGAGGCATTCCCTGGGGCAGAAGCATCAACAGCAACAATAACTTCTTTATTAGTCAGCCACACTGCAATAATGTTGTATAAAAGACAATCACAGTGGCTTGCAGCAGCACTTATTTTTCCTTCAGATGTGTCTGCAGATGAGTTGTGGTTTCGTTGATCTCATTTGTACTTTCTTGGCCTGGGTGAACTCCAAACTTTGGCTTGGATTCAGGATGCTCCAAATGCTTCCATTTCTGTGCTTAGGCCGAATGAGCAGTGGAGCAGGCTGTTCTTGTAGAAGCGGACAGAAGCTGTACAAGGCCACGGAAACCCACTCAAGTATGTTTAAAGCCTTTGGTCTGATATGACATAGGTAATATACAGTCACATTCCACCAACCAAAGAGAGTCATACGGCTGCACTCATCATTAGAGAAGCAGGGTGGGGCTGTACCCTCCCCCCCAAAAGAGGTGCTGGAAAGTTGCATGGTAGAGAGCTTAGATATATGAAAATAGTAGAGGGTGGGAATGAAGAAATAATGACAGGAAACTAATGTAACATTCACAAACCATTGAGTGTCTAGTAGGTGTATTTATTTAAAATATGCTCTGTCATTTAATCCTATGATAAGTATATGGGACAGATATTTTAAAGACTATATGAATAAATGTCTGCCTGTTTTGTGCCCATTGGGCTATTCACTGTGACAACTGTGTAAAGTAGGGCTGATATTCAGTTGGCTAGAGAATAGGCAAGATACCTGGAAGACTATTAGGCATCAAGGGAGAGTTGAACTAATTTCTTAAACTCAGGTCAGCAACGATGAAACCACAATAGCCAACAAATAAGAGAACCCGATTGAAGTACAGGGAGGATTTTGGGGGGCTGCCATTTCTTCCTTCCCATCCCCTTATCACTTGCTCTTCAGAATTACTTTATATGTGCCACTAATTTTTTAAAAAATAGGGTCCTGTTGGTAACTGGTTCCTCTCCCTCCCTTGCTGCTCAAGCCAGCCTTGAACTCTGGGGCCCAAGTGATGCTCTGCCTCCTGAGCAACTAAGACTACAGCTGTGTGCTGCCACACACAGTGACAGGGCACCACTGAGTACTGTCCTTTCCCTTCTCCAAACAGGCACACAGCACGGTGGCAGCTTCACAGGTATCAACTGAATATTAGTTTGGATTCTGCTATTCTTCCAACTTATACAAACTTTTCTATGAACATTAAAGAAGCAAAATGAACAATAATTACAAACTATAAAAGGCTGCAATTAACAGGGGATGGTGCACTGGATGACTAGGCATTCTTATAATGAGATTTTTAGCATAAAGGAAAAGACTAATAGGGTTGGGACAAGGGTGGCTTCCCGTCAGTGTTCAAATTGCTCCTCCTCCCACTGACTCCCAAGACCATTTTCACATCATAAACTTGAAACCTCATCTCCTGAATCTTTTGCCAACTCATTATACTTTGAAGGGATGGGTGAGAAAATTCATTTTTTATTTAATAAATGATGCTCTCTAACAATTAATGCAAGACATTAGGGCACATAACTGTTTCATCCAATATTTACTGAACATTTACCATGTGCCAGATAATAAGATAGGTGCAAATGATAATCTTTTCATCAGGTTCACTTAATAAAGTGGTGGTAGTGGGTACTTGACATATGAAGTCCCTTGGGACATGGAAGAGGGAGGATTATTTATTTTTTGGAGAGAGAAATAGAAAGTGTAAGTGTCATCCAATCTGAGCAGTGAAATTTAAGAGAAGAGGATGAGGGAGACTTTAGGAGGAGGTTTGGCATGTATAATGGCAGAGGAATGAAAGTATACCTTAGAAAACTAATACAGGAAATTAAGAAGGGGCTTCATATTCGGGGATGTACATTCCTATTTCAAACATAATGGCCCTCATTTTGTATTTTACTTAAAGGTTTGGTTTGAAAAGCAAGGTTTGTTGGTAAAAAGAACATGAAAACAGTAGAACTTTAGAGTCTGTTAGCTGTTTGGTTTTTTTTTTTCAAATAACCCAAAACCTAGATCAAACAGCAGAAATAAGCAAGAGGATTTATGATCAGAGAAGTCTAGAGGTGATGTGAGTCTCCGTGAAATGTGACAGAGGGCTCTGACTCCTTTCTCCCCAACATCTGCAGAGATTTCATGTACTGGTTTCCTTCTCAGACTGGCTGTTGTTATAGTAACAAAATGTCTATCACAATTCTGTGCTTGACTTCGTACTGTGCCCTGCAGAGCAGGGAAGCATAGCTCTGACCTGGAGTTCCCAGCCAAGTTCTTGAGACTCTCACTGTCTAGGCCTTTCCTGAACTAATTTCTGCCCGTGCTGATTAGCTTAGGTTTGTACTACTGACCAAATGTAGTAGAAGGGAGGCATTTACCCTGACTGGCTTAGCCCATTGTTTCCATTATTATTAGTTATATAAGAAAATAGTCCAAAATTTAGTGGCTCAAAAGCCACAGCAATTTATTTATACTTTTTAAATTGAATTCTTTATTGGTACATTTTGAATGTTTTTAAAAAATTTTAATTGAATTCTTTATTGGTACATTTTATATACATCTCACAATCACACACAACATTGGGGAATTTGTACCAGGATATGACACAAGTTAATTCTCATTTAAAAAAAATTTTATTTATTTATTTATTTATTTATTTATTTATTTATTTATTTATTTATTTATTTATTTAGAGACAGGGTCTCGCTTTGTAGTTCAGGCTGGCCCTGAGCTCACTATGGTGTCCAGGCAGGCCACCGTGAACTCAGCAATCCTCCCGTCTCTGCCTCCTGAGTGCTGGGATTACAGGCGTGAGCCACCACGCCCAGCATTATATGTGGTTACCGGGGATCAAACTCAGGTCCTTGCGCTTGCAAGGCAGGCGCGTGAGCCACCACGCCCAGCATTATATGTGGTTACCGGGGATCAAACTCAGGTCCTTGCGCTTGCAAGGCAGGCGCCGGAACCACTGAGCTAACCCTCCGGCCCATCTTGCCATTCTTTATGGCAAAATAATGCTCCATTAAAAAAAACAACACATCTTCTTTATCCAGTCTCCAGTTGATGGGCATTTGGATTGTTTCCAAGATTGGGCTATCACGAACTGAGCTGCTATGAACAAGGGTGTACATCTGTCTTTCCAATGTGATTTTTAAAATTCCTTTGGGTTTATTCCTAGCAGGGGGATAGCAGGGTCAAATGGGACCCCTAGTTCTACTTTTCCAAGGAATCTCCACACGGATCTCAATGATGGTTGCAACCAGTCTGCAATCCCACCAACAGTGAAGAAGGGTTCCTTTCTCCCCACATCCTCACCAGCATTTATTGTTGGTTGATTTTTGCAATCGTGGCCATTCTTTCTGGAGTGAGATTACATCTCAGTGTTGTTTTCATTTGCATCTCTCGAATGACCAGTGATGTTGAACATTTCTTCATATGCTTCTTAGCTGCTTTGACTTCTGCCTCTGAGAAGTGTCTGTTTATTTCAGATGCCCATTTTTGAATTGGGTCTTTAAACTTGGGGAGGCTGATCTGTTTGAGTTCTTTATATATTGTAGATAATAGCCCTTTGTCTGATAAACAGCTAGTAAAGATTTTTCCCCATGTTGTTGGTTGTCTTTTAATGGTGCCAGTGACTTCTTTTGCTGTGCAGAAACTTTTTAGTAGGATGAGATCCAATTTGTTGATTCTTTCTGATAGTTCTTGTGCTATAGAGGTTTTATTCATAAAGTCTCTGCCTAAGCCAATGTCTCCAAGAGTTTTACCTAACCTGTTTTCTAGCAGGTTTATTGTTTCTGTTTTAATGTTTAAGTCTCGAATCCATTGTAAATTTAGTTTTGTACACGGTGAAAGAGGTAGGTCTTGCTTTAGTTTTTGGCTGGTTAAAGCCCAGTTTTTCCAGCACCATTTGTTAAAGAGCACAGCAATTTATTTTCTCAGGATTCTCTGGGTCAGTGACTTGGGCAGGGCTCAGCCAGAATGAGTGAGTTTCTACTGTGTAGTATTGGTGAATACACATTTAGGGTCACTTGGCTAATCTTTTAAGGGCTGGCAGGGCTGAATGATATCAATCGCTATCTGATGATTGATGTACTTCAGTTTTCCTGTGTTCTCTCCAGCAGAAGAACTTCAGCATGTTCACATGAACATAATATTCCATGAGAGTGAAAGCAGGAATTATAAGCTCTGACATCTCAACTTGGGACTTGTGTGATATGATTTCTGCCATACTATATATTGGCACATTTTGTCAGGAAGATTTGTAAGAACGTGTGATCATTTGACATTTATCATATCTACCCTTACCACTGGGGGAGAGGGGATACCAAACTACATGGCTCATAGCTCTTACACAAAATACATGTGTAGAGAATGCTGGCTAGAGGCTAGGCCAGAAACTTAAAGGTAGCTTACAGTTGGGTTGTGGAAGATGCACCTGAGCTGTGGGGAGAAAATGTAAAACATTTAGTCTGTGAGAATTTTCAGTGCCATACTAAGGCACTTGATCTTCTAGGTCCATGATTTTTACCCCCTTTATTTTTTATGACAGCATAAGTTGTTAAATATGCACATCCCCCAAACATAGTTTAAAAGTAATGCACCATGGTTGTGATTCTCACCTTCAAAGTGGAAGTGAGGAACGCTTCCCACGGAAGCTTCACAGATTCTCCTTCCACATTATAGTTTGGGGCTAGGAAGTTCTGTTTGTTTATAACTCCCAGTTCTGGGCAATGGGGAGCCAATATGTTATTTACAAGTCAAAGAGATTTTCTGCTCTGAAACTGGAATCTTAAAGTATTCATACAACATACCTTCCTTGATTTTCCTCTCTTGTGCATGTATGTTGCTAATTTGGGATTCCCAGAAGAGCACTATCCTTACAAGCAGTATTTCTTCTTAATCACCAACTCCCTGAACCCCAGTCCACTTTTGGGTTTTCACACACTTTTCTCATTGACATAGTTTTATTTGCTTTCTATGCTCAACAGGGACAGTCTCAGCCTATCCAGTATTGTTTGGGGCCTTAATAAAAGAATGGCTGTGATCTAAAACTCTTTCCTCCCAGAAGCATCCTCCCTGCATAGTCCAATGATATAGCCTCCGGTGGGTAAGGGAACAGTGATAACTCTGACACCTGAGCTGCAGATATAGTGTTCTGCCACGTGTACATATTCACCTCTGCCTCAGTGCTGTAATTAACTTGAAGAGAGAACATAGTAATCATCTTGTTTATGGTTACAAAAAGATATTTTTATTGGGTAAGCAAATGAACAATGGATAAAGACTTGCAGGATTTGCCTAGGTAGAAAAGTATGGTTGACATGGAAAGGGTTGCCTGGTAGATTTCTCCCTTTGTCACTCTGTGTCCTGCATCCTGGGAAAGCACAAGGACAAGAAGAGCGCAGGCATCTGAATGTCAGATCCTTTTTGTGCTGGTGGAAGAAACCTGAGCCTCCTGGAAGAAACTCCAAGAGAAAGGATTTCAAAGAGTGAAAACTTGTCTCGCACCCTGAGTAGGAATAATGCTCTGAGGAATTCATTGGCAGATAGGGGCAAAACCTGGGAGAGGGTGGAGGGAGTGGAGTGGATGGGTGCTAAGTAGGAAGAGTGCTGCAGGAAACTCTTTCCTCCCAGGAAAGAGGCAGCCTCTCGTCACCTCCCTCGGGGCCCTTCCTAATTGAAAATCTCAGGATTGAGCCTGCAGTCTTGTCTCTGAAGGGGTCCTGGCTGTGTCTCCATGAGGAGCGCTAGTTTATGAGAAGAATTTGAAGCCTTAAATGTCCCTGACTTAATTTAGCAGTCGATGGGGCAACCATTCTATTTGGACAGCTCATTTCTGCTCCCACATCCCATTAGAGGCAGCCCTTACTCACTTCCATTTGGCTAACAAACTTGGGTACTGGAGGACACAGAGGCTATTTCCAGGAAATTATTGAATTAAGACTAGGAACAGGGCAGCTTTTGCTGCTGTCTGACAACAGTCCTAGAGTAGCCCTAGATCACCATAGAGTACCATGGCCGTTTAATCGGTAGAGTCCATTAGTGCTGTCAACAAGAGTCGGATGGTGAAGGTATGGAAAACAGCTAGGGAACATGGCCTAACTGCAGCTCTGTGACGGGGAGGAGGTAACGAAGGGGCTGGAGAGGAAGGGTGAGGAGAAAGGGGCAGGGCAAGGCAGTCCTCCCTCCCCTCTGTTCCTCCAGGACTTCTAGCCCACTGAACCTCAATCTTGGATATGCATTGGAATCGCCTGGGAACTTCACATGAAGTTGATTCCTGAGTTCTAGCTCATCCCTCAGGTTCTTGTTGAGTTTTTCTGGCTCTTGGTCTGGTAATCAGAATTAAGAAGCTCTTTGGGTGAGGAATCTGGAAAAGAATGGAGCAATTTTATAATTTTACAAGAGCATAGCTTCTCAGGTGAATAAATAAGAAGAAAAGCATTTGTGACAAAGAGAGGACTCAAATATATTGAGTTTCTAGTCAATTAATTTTTCCCATTTATCAGTCTTATTTGACTTAGTCATATGGCCTTGGCTGAATATATTTCCTCACCTGTGAAACAGGGATCATGACCATTTTACTTTTTATTATCATGAGGATCATAATTCATGGGGATGCTATAAAAACAATATAGAGAGGAAGAAGACATGGTAGGTATGTAGCTTTTAAGTGAAAGGTTTTAGTTGAGATTATCTAAATGATGGGTGGGATGGATGCAGATGAGAAAAGGGTTTTCAAAGCCATATGCACTCTACTTTTGCTTTAGTTACTTTTTGGTTACTGGGAGAAAATACCTGACACCTATAAGTGAAAGGAAGAAAGGTTTATTTTTGGCTCACAGTTTGTAGAAGTTTCAGTCCATAGTTGGCTGGCTCCAAGGCAGGCGGCATTACAGAGGAAGAACAGTTCATGGTGTGGCAGGTAGGAGGCTCCAGCCTTCTTTCTGCATTTCTTTTTTTTTTTCTATTTAGGCTTCCAGATGATTGGTTTGTGCCAGAGAAGGTCTTCTGTCTTCAGTAAAGCCACTACTCACACTCCAGAGGCCAGGCGCAAGTGCACTTAGGGGCACAGAGGATTGGAATCTGAGAGCATCTTAGTCTATTTTATGTTGCTGTTATAGAATGTCACAGAGTGGATGATTTGTACAGAAAAGGATTCTATTTCTTATGGCTCTGAAGCCTGAAGTGTCCAATATGAAAATGCCTCCATCAGTTGGGAGCTTTCTTGCTGTGTAATATCATGGCAGAGGGCATCCTATGGCAAGAGCACTTGAGGGAACAAGGGGGCAGTTGAATTGACTTTTATAACAAAGCCACTCTCAGAAGAACTAACCCAGACCTGCTGTAATCTAATCACCTCCTGAAGGCCATGTCTCCAAATACTATGAGAGTGGCAATTAATTACAGCATGAGTTTTGGAGGGCCTATTCAAACCATAGCAAGGTGCATCCATGGACATGAATAAAAAGAAAAAGAAGGAAGAGAAAGAAAGGAAATGGAAGGAAAAAAAGACCTCTTTTGTTCTGGCAAGCTGCTATTAGAAGGGAAGTGCAGTTGGGCTAGGACTCATTTCAATGAGGGTAATCGTCAGTAGGGACTCAGGCCCCAGTATCAAAGTCAGATTTGAGAGCTCATGGAAGCTCATGTTACAGATTCTGGTCTGCTCTATCCTAAACAGCACATATGTTCTATAACCTAAAGAGTCGAGAATGTCAGATATGTTACTAGTCAAATTTACATAGAATAAAAATCATTCCTGATTGGAATCTACAGCTGGAGCAAAAGAAAGTATAAATAAACCACAAATACCTGGTAGAGAATATCTTTGGAGTTTCCCCAACCGTGATCATTCTTGTAATTGCCATGGACCTTTCTGGGAGATGAAGCTATGTTCTTGGAGTTGTTACAGAGATACTGGATCATTTGAGCAACAGTTCTATGAATCTAGGGAAACCCCTGCATTTGACTGATGAAAATGTAGAATTCTTACATGTGGACTATCACTTGATGAGATGTCTTTTGGGTAATTGATGAACTGGCTGTTGGGCAGCTTCAAAGGGCCTAACAGAAGAGGAACCTATCATGTGCCCTACTGAAGCACTGTGATTTTTCTCCTCTGTCCTTGTAAGAGGAGCTGTGCTAAGTGTGGCCTATGGTAATCTTGTGAGTGGTAATTTTTAGTATAGCTTTTTATGAACTCTTCTCCAAACTTATGTCTAATGCAGGATTGCTAATTTCAGTAAATGGCACAACCACTTAGAGTCTCAAGTCAAACATATCAAATCCTTCTTTGATTAGTCTCTTCTTTACTGTTAATCCTTACAATTTGCCAGCATATTACTGGTTCTGTTTCCAAAGTATATCTGATGTCTACTCATTTCTCTCCATACGTACTTGTGTCACTCAACCAAAGCCATCAAAATCTGTTATGTAGTTTATAGTGGTGGCCTCTTTTCATCCTTTGGCCCATCAGCTGGATGTCCACACTCCAACCAGAGTGATTCTTTAGATTATGTGACTCCAAAGCAAAAGGCCTCATTCTTCCTGTCCCTGTCTCGTGTCTTCACATGCCTCTTAAACCAGAAACTCTACATGCCCCCTTCCTTAGCTTCTTTTTTGTTCTGAATTATCACATGAACCTCTACCCTATGTTGCAAATCAAATTATATATCTATGTATATATAAACTGTTAGCTCTTTGACCAAAGGGCCCAGTTATTACTCATTTATGTGTTCTTGTAGTACTTCATATAAATAAAGGCTGCAAGCTAATACATCTCTGTTGCCTTTCTAAGTGACAGTGGTGCCCTGTAATGAATTTATTTATTTATTTATTTATTTATTTATTTATTTATTTATTTGAGACAGGGTCTCGCTTTGTAGTTCAGACTGGCCCTGAGCTCACTATGTAGCCCAGGCAAGCCTCGAACTCAGCAGTCCTCCTTTCTCTGCCTCCTGAGTGCTGGGATTACAGGCATGAGCCACCATGCCTGGCTGTAATGAATTTATTAAATAAATGAGTAAGAGAAGTTATGAAAAAGAGATGAACAAGGCAAAAAGGGGGGTGTGTAGATGTAACAGAGAAATTTCAGCAACTTTACACTTTCAAAGAGAAGGAGCTGGCGCAAACACAATCTATTTTCTTTTTCCTTGCAGTTCTTACTTATATGTCAGCATATTTCACATAGCTATAATCAAAGCATGCATATATTTGATAGTTTACTCTTTAAATGGTACTTTTAACAACTCCTTTATATTCCTTTCTATTCATAATCATGATAACTGCAGGTATTCTACCTAGTTAATGTACTGCATTTAATCACTCATTACTTTTTGTGTTGTTGAGCATTTAGGTTGTTATCAGTTTCTGCTCATATATAGAGTGAAGACCTCATACATAGAGATTTGCTGTCCTTTGAATGATCTCTGTCTTAGTTACCTTTTTCATTGTTGAGACAAAATGTCAATACCCAAAATAAATGAAGAAAGGCTTATTTGACTCACTGTTTGTAGAGCTTCAGTCCATAGTTGGCTCTGAGGCAGGGTGGCATGGCATAGGAGCATCATAGAGGAGAAACAGTTCATGGTGGGTAGAAGGCAGCAAGGCAGTGAAGTAGCTAAGAAGCAGCAGCAAGCAGTGAGACAGGCTTTATCGCTTTCAGGTTACTCACTTTTTGGGTGGTGTTATTCACACCCAGGTGGGTCTTCCTGTTGTCCACACCGGAACTGTGTTTAACCAATTTAACCAATCAATGGACTAATTTAGTGATAACACAGTCTTAATCCAAACATTGTAGAATTTAAATTCACCAGTACATAATTTAATCCCAGCAACACACATCCTAGAACCAGCCAGCCACCTCAGAAAAGCCCCACCTATAAGCTTATGAGGTTTTGGGGGGATATGTAGATATAAGCCATAACAACCTCTTTTTTTTTTTTTTTTGAGACAGGGTCTTGCTTTGCAGTTCAGGCTCACTATGTAGCCCAGGCAAGCCTCAAACTCAGCAATCCTCCTGTCTCTGCCTCCCAAGTGCTGGGATTACAGGCATGAGTCACCACGCCTGGTGATAACAACCTCTTTAATCTATGGTGAATGAAATTATTGTATCATAGGATGTGAACATCTTTCAGTTTAATATCCATATTTAGTATTTTCTCCATACTGTCCAGGGACAGTAAAGTCTATGTTAGATTTACCATCTTAAGTCTAGGCAATAAAGAAAAGAAAAAATAATCAAGATCTGATTTGTATTCTTTGCTAATTTCTATGGTATAAACATTCACACAGTCAAGTTCAAGGTACCAGTATGACATCATTTAACGGACATTGAGAAGAAATTTGAATAGTTTAATATTCTGTAATATTTCTATGATGCAGATATTATAGATATAAATAACCTCAAGAGCACATATGATAGTAAGAAGTAGTAAAATAAATAGGAAATAATGAGTTTGAGTATTTATTATCTTTTACAGTATAATTCAATTCTAATTCTACATAATTTTTATACTTTAATTTTCTTAATGGCAAGTGGTGTTTATAAACTGCCTCAATATTTCTGAAAATTTAATAAACAGTTCTCAAGAGCTAGTATGAATGAGTGCCAGAACACCATTGTCTACTATTCCTAATGTAATGTTCTACAATCCAATAATACCCAGAAGATCTTGGAAGATCACCCCATAAACAACATGCTAGCCCACACTCAAATTATTGATGCTATCCTTGTCTTAGGAATAACATTTATAAGTGACAGAATCTGCAGGGATGAAACTTGCCTTAGAATTTGCCTCACATATTTGATTCCCTCATTCTTATTCAACCCTTCAGCATCCCTGAAAATTCTTGTGACAGAGAGCAATTGTAGAGGAAAACAAGAAAATTATTGAACAGTACTCATGTCAAAGCCATATTCATCTTCAACTGTAATGAAAGTCACTCACAAACATTGATTTGCTTCTGGCCTTTGAAGGTCACCTTTGGCCCATGTTAATAATGTGGCCTCACTGAGTCAGTGCCCTTCATTTTAAGAAAAAAGCTGGAGAAGCAAAGTCACTTGCCTAAGGCCTTCCCACTCTGCCTGAAGTGAAGAATTAGAAAAGAATTAGAAAAGAATTAGTAAAGAATTAGAACAGGAGCTCACATCCTGTGCTTTTGTCCTCTATGAAGTGCAAGCACACACACTTCTTCATGCACACACTGTGCATCGGTGGATGTATAGTCACTCTTTCAACTAGCATGCGGGACAAAGCTATGACAGCTTGATTATTGTCTGCCCTCTGGCCTCTAGAAGCTTCATTCCCCACCACACACACACCAAGTTAGGCTGGTGGTATTACCAAGGGCACTAAGTGAGGGAGAAGCCCTCCCAGCCACAGCTGTGGTTCTATTGGTACCTGAAAGGGGTCTATACTGGCTGGGGTTCAGCTCTGTTCCTTCCCATGTTAAGATTTATAGTTATCCAAAGCTGAAATTCCCATTGCTCTTGTAAAAGAATATGTAGAAGTGGGGAGACTTTTACTTTGCCCAGAAAAGTAGAGAATCACTGAAAAGCAATCTCCCTATGAATCAGAGGAAGTCATGTGCCACTGCTGTCCATAACTAAACTTCAGTACTCTTCAAAGATTGGAATGGTTTTCTCTTTAAATTTCCCTTAGGGAAGAAACCTTGCAGTTTATCTGGAGAGCTTATCTCTTCCTTGTCTAACCTCAGTCTATCTACTTTCCATGTCAGCTTTGCTGTCTCTTAATGGGCCTTTTGAGGGCTCTGTGATGGTTCCTTCCATTCACATACATCTGTAAGATTAGGATAGCATCATTTTTTCTATTAGCACCTTAATAGAGAAAGTGGAAAAAAACTTGAGATTGGCAGAAAATTAGGTGAGGAAAAGACAGGCCTCAGGTCCTGTATTGAAGATAACAGATAAGAAGATCATGATGTGAGCTAACATATCCAAAGATGGGCGAGATGGACAAAAATGACAGGGCCACAAGTTTTACTCCATATCTTGCCACATCCCCCAAAGATTATGAGCTAGAAAGGAGCCTGGAGATTTATGGTCCTAATTCTATCACTTGAAACAAAGAAAAGCTGATACCTGGTGAGAACTGGCCTGGGGAAGGCTATATAGGAAGCCAAAGCAGAGCAGGTATGGGAAGTCAGGATCCTGGACTCCTCACCATCTCCTCAGGCTTATCCTTTTTCCGTATACTCTGCTGGTGGTATCTTCTTGAGAATCCATGGCTGCTCAACTCATGGAAGAAATGTCACAAGTGCTCAGACTTGTTTAGAGTGGATTATGTCAAGTCATACCTGCTTTTCCAAGGTTCCTCAGTCCTACACTCCTGGGAACCTCCAAAATCTGAGCAAAGACTGGATACCTAGGGCCAAAAAGGAGCTACCTGTTGCCAGGGTGTATTCCCAGAAACAGAGACAAAGAAATGGGCAGACACACATGAGACTATTGCAGTTTGGGTTCTTGGTGCCTTACTGAGTTTGTGATTTAGGGACCATGCCAGTCTCTTTGCTTGGCTAGGAAATGGGAAAAGGATGGTGCCCAGATCTTAGCTAAAGAGATTCTTTGGACTTTGTACTGGCAAGCATGCCAGCCTATCCCTAAAAGAAAGCTCCAGAGGCAGTCTTAGAGATTCTGACATCTTTTGCTCCCTCTCTTGGGATGTTTGACCCTCTTAAGATGTTTCTTGATCTTGACTCTTCTAGACTTTCATCCAAGATGTAGACTTACAATTACTTTCCCTGTCCTCTTTTGATCCCTGATGGCCTCTCTTCCCAAGTTGGTTTTTTTTTTCCCCCTCCATGTGCCATCTCAAATAAGCCCACTTAACAAGCTCTGTAAGGGATCAGTGCATTGTCCTTTTATGTAAAATACAGCCATTAAGCAATTAGTATCTTCCAAGTGCTGATGCTATGTGAAATACACTGCAGACTATAAAAAATAGATTAATGATTCCTGCCTTGAAGATACTTAGAATATATGAGAGGAGACATAGCTGATAGCCAGTTACATAATGTGCCTTCAGAGATACAATCAGAGTGCTACAGTGAAAATACTATAAACCTTGGTACTCAAAGGGATGTGATCTTTTTACTGGTACTTTGGGGAATTTGTAAGGATTATTGAATCTCTGGACTCAGCTTAGAGTTTGAAATTTTATTTATTTGTGCATTTTTCTTTTTTTATTGGTACATTTTATTGGTACTTTATATATACACATCACAATTACACTCCACATTGAGAATTTGTACCAGTATATGACACAACTTAATTCTCATATTTTCTCCCTCCCTTCCCCACCCTACCTCCCCCACCCCTATATACATAAGCATTGTTTCCTTTTTTTTTTTTTTTTGAGGCAGGGTCTCGCTTTGTAGTTCAGGCTGGCCCTGAGCTCACTATGGTGCCCAGGCAAGCCGCCGCAAACTCAGCAATCCTCCTGTCTCTGCCTCCCGAGTGCTGGGATTACAGGCATGAGCCACCACGTCTGGCATTGTGTTTCCTTTTTTTAACCATCAATTTTTTCTTTTCTCATTATTTACCCCTAAGCCCCATTACCATTTAAATATTTACTATTTCACAATATCAGTCATGCATTCTAAAACACATTTATAACTTCAGTTTCTCATATCAGAGAAAATATATGATATTTGCATATCTGTGACCTATTTATTTCACTTATGAGTATGTCTTGAAGGTACATCCATTTGAGTATAAATGATTCAATCTCATCATTCTTCATGGCAGAGTAATACTCCATTAAATAAAACCACATCTTCTTTAGTCTAGAGTTGATGGGCATTTGGGTTGTTTCCAAGATTTAGCTGTGTATTTTTCTTATCTTAAATTTTTTATTACTACATGTTTGAAGTACATAATATTTATATTCCTTGAAGAGAGAAGGTACATGTACATAACACATCTTTATTTTTCATCCCTTTCCCTTCCATCTCTCCTCCCTCCATCTCTTGGTCCTGTTCTCATTTGAGAAAACTTGTTTCACTTCTTCCTATTAATTCTCTTTTACGTTGCTCTTTAATTATTATTTGAGTTTCTTAAATAAGAGAAACTATATGATATTTAAATTTGTGTCTGATTTATTTCAATTAACGCTGTGGTCTCAAGGTGCGTCTATTTTCCTACAAATAATTAAAGGTTATCTTCAGTATTACTCCATTGTGTATAATGCTCCATTATATTTATTTATCTGTTGATGAGCATAAAGGATGTTTCCAAGATTTAGCTGTTATGAGTTGTGCTGGTGTACACATGTGTACATGGATCATGTAATATGATGTCTTAAATTCTATCAGAAAGATACTTGGAAGAATTCTAAGTAGGCCCAGTGGAATGTTTAGTTTTAATTTTTTGATGAATTTACATAGTGCCCATGATTTGATTTCTTTTGTACTGTTTATATTAGTTAAATTTCCACCAAAAATGTAGAACTGTTCCTCCTCCACCCCACAGCCTCACCAATATTTGTCATTTTTTGATTTTTTTTTTCTTTTTTGAGACAGGGTCTCCTTTTGTAGTTCAGGCTGGCCCTGAGCTCACTATGTAGCCCAGGCAAGCCTGGAACTCAGCAATCCTCCTGCCTCTGCCTCCTGAGGGCTGGGATTACAGGCATGAGCTACCATGCCCGGCATTGTGGTATGTGGTACTGACTGCTGGCTGGGGTATTCTTGTATGTGGTTACCCTGGATTGAACCATGGACCTTGTGCTTACTAGGCAGACACTGGAACCACTGAGCTAAATCTCTGGCCCATGATTGGATTTCTTGTTAATAGACATTCTTTCTGGAGTAAGGTAGAATCTAAATGGTATTTTAATTTGCATATTTCAAATAGCCAGTAATGCTGAACAGTTTTTCCATTATTTACTGATGATTTTTACTTCTTCTGATAAATACCTGTTCATTTCAGTTGTGATTTTCATTGAATCCTTTATTTTAAGGAGTCTAATTATTTGACCTTTAAAAATAAATTTTAAATATTAGTCCTCTGTCCCAGGAATTATTAGCATTTTTTTCCCATTCCATAGGTTGCCTTTTCATTCTATTTGTTGTTTCCTTTGCTGAGAGGAAACTTTTTAATTTGAGATGACCCAATTTGTTGATTCTTAGTACTATTTCTTACACAACTGGGATTTTGTTCAGAAAGTCCTTGCCAAAGCCTATGTCTTCAAGAGTTTTACATATTTTATCTTCCAGCAGATTAATTATTTCTGTTTTAACATTTTGCTCTTTGATCTATTTTGAGTTTAGTTTAATACCTGGTGAACAATATGGGTCTAGATTCAAACTAAGCATGTAAATAGCCTGCTTCCCACAACTATTTGTTAAGGAGGCTGTCTTTCATTTAGCATATGTTTTTGGCTCTTTTTTTTTTTTTTTTTTTTTGCTTTTGAGACAGGGTCTCGCTTTGTAGTTCAGGCTGGCCCTGAGCTCACTATGGTGCCCAGGCAAGCCTCGAACTCAGCAATCCTCCTGTCTCTGCCTCCCGAGTGCTGGGATTACAGGCGTGAGCCACCACGTCCGGCATTGTGGTATGCGGTGTTGATTGTTGGTGGGCGTGTCTCCATGCCCAGCATTATATGTGGT
>PVIC010000733.1:0-17545 GCA_004025085.1 Thryonomys swinderianus | reverse complement strand
TACCGGGGATCGAACTCAGGACCTTGCGCTTGCGAGGCAGGCGCCAGAACCACTGAGCTAACCCTCTGGCCCTGTTTTTGGCTCTTTTGTCAAAGATCAGATAGCACAGTGTGCCTGGAGTTGTTTCTGCATTCTCTGTTTGATTCCACTGATCCACATGTCTGTCCTTTTGTGCCAATACCATGCTGTTATTTATCGCTGTAGCTTTGTAGTATAATTTGATGGCCATGACTTCGATGGCTCCAGCTTTGCTCTTGTTAAATTTGCTGTTCTAGGTTTTCCATTTTCCATATTAATGGTAGGGTTTTTTTTTCTCTAGTTTTGTGAGAAATGCTATTGGCATTTTGATTGGTATTTCATTAAATCTGTATCAGTTTTTGAGCTATGATCACTTTCACAATATCACATCTCCAGGAACAAGGAATATCTTTCCATATTCTGATGTCCTCTTTGACTTCCTTTTTCATAGTACTATGGTTTTCAGTTTTGAGTTCTTTTATGTATGTGGTTAGGTTAATTCCTAAGTTTTAATTTTCTTTGGTGCTATTGCGAATAATGTTTTTTTCCTAATTTCTTTCTCAGTGAATTCATTATTAGCTTATTGCCATTGGTTTTTGTTTTGACTTTGTATCCTGCTATGCTACTGAATTTAGTTATTAATTCTAGGAATCTTTTGTGGCGAGATCCTTCCTTAGTTCCCTCTGCCCTGACGTCCTGCCTCAAAGCCAGCCAACCATACAAAGACTGAAACTTCTATAAACTGTAAACCAAAATAAACGTCTCTTCCTTTAATTTGTGGTATTGGGTCTTTTGTCCAAGTGATCAGAAAAGTGACTGAAATGGAAAGCAAACTCTGAGGATGTAATGATGAAGACGTAGGAAAAATTGTCTTCTACAGTTATGTGAAGGCAAAAATGATAAATGACAAGATAGTTAAGGAGATTCACAAGCAAAATGTTGAAGATATTTTGTTTCCTCCTATTATTTGTAGTAAAATATGAGAAGAGAGAGATAAATTGACAGGCGAGTCCTTTTGAATGAAAAGTAATCAAGACCTAAAGACTTTGAAAATTTTCATCCTCTCCAGATGGTCAAAGACACTGAAATCAAAAGATTCTCCATCAGGGAAGTTTATTCTACAGTCAATGCTGAATTTGCTAAAACTTCATAAAACTAGGAGATCAGAATAGTTGTTATATTGATTACACAAAGGTCAGTGTATTCCATCACACACTAAAAAGATGAGAATGTTCATTACTTTCAGAGAATAGGTGTGTGTGCACACGCACTTAAATTTCTTTCAAGCAAACCAGAGTGTCTCTAGCAGAATAAAGAGCATTGTTCCTCAAGCATCTCAGCAGATGGTAAGGAGAGAGAGAGTGAATTATCTTGAAAAGATTTGGGTATGGCTTTTTTTAAAAAATAAATCAGTCCCAGTGAATCCACACAGTCCTACAAGTTTCTTTAAAATTTCACCAGAGCCGGGCATGGTGGTTCACACCTGTAATCCCAGCACTTGGGAGGCAGAGACATGAGGATCGCTGAGTTCGAGGCTTGCCTGGGCTACATAGTGAGCTCAGGGCCAGCCTGAACTACAAAGCAAGACCCTGTCTCAAAAAAAAAAATTAAAGTTTCATCAGAAGGACCACCAGGTTGAACTAAAATTCACAGAGAAAGTATAAAATTAAATGAGACTTTTGGGCACTTAAAGGTTCTACAGGTTGGAATCATGCTGGCAAAACTGCACAGATATTATCTTTCTTGAGTAAAGGAAAGTGATCCATAGGATGGAGCTAAGCACTGAGGGAGAGTATTCTCAGGATTAGACCTCCACTTTGTAGGCGTAAGAGGCCTGATCTTCTGCTGAATGATAGTGTGGTAGAGTTTAAAGAGGTAATAAATTGGAATAGCTATTAATAAAGGGCTACCTGGTGACCTTAGATTCCACCCAGTTAAAGCTACCAGTTCCTAGTAGACACAAGGGATGAAATTATAAGCCATCAAAGTTTGTAAATATGGAGAACATAGCTGTTGGTTTGACCATGGGTTGGGGATTAGCATGGATGGGCCGGGGAAAGGCGATGGGAGCGAATTATTTACTACTCTTGGAAATGACCTGACCGCAGTACCGCCTGGGAGAACGCAAACCTTTCTCATAGACAGGCCCAGTAGTCCTTGCCAGCTCCCAGGTCTGGCGCGTGTTAGTGACATTCTAGTTTGCCTTCTAATTTCCCTTGGGCTCTGTAGAGTTGCTTTTACCTCCCTATGTCTAATCTTCACAATGCTGAAGATGAACAGCCCTCCTGAACCTGCACTCACTTGGCAGCACATCTTCTCTTTCTAGAACCCTCAACTCTGGCCCCTCTGTGCTCTGCTATCTCCAAAAGTCCAGTAATTGGTAAGGAGGCAGCCAAAACTGGTCTTTCTTGGCAAGGCTCTGGGCGTGTATCTGGCTGCCTCATAGAATCATGTGGACTCCAATCAACTCTCAGAAGCTTGTTTCCATGTCACCCATCATGTGGCTGTCAGCAACTTCTTAATTTTGGAGGGAAGGACCCATAGTTCTCATTTATAGAGAGGAGAAATTGACACTATCTCAATCCACCTGGGTCTGGAACTCAGTCAGGTTGCTTTACCTCTTCTCCAGTTTCTTTGTCAACATGATGCAGTTCCATGCATTTGTAGATACTCTATATGGTAATATTTTCCAGAAAATCTTTTCCATTTGAATTAGGTTAGACCTCAGCCTTGTGTTTCCTCCAAAGACAGAATTAACCAATGGCTAATAACTGCTTTCTTCCTTCATGCCACTAATACTTATTAAACACCAACCTTTCCTAACACTGTTAATGTGAAAATACAGAGCAAACTAGATGCATTACCAGTATGAAATCAAAGAGACAATTGACATTAATCAAATTATACTAGTAAGTATATAAACTTACTTTAAGTATATAAACTTAAACTACAGTAATGAGCTGAAAGTATGCCCACCGTTTGAAATCGAATGAAAAATATAAACTAGATGTGATAGTCTGGTAAAGCTTCCTTAAAAAGCAAAGCTTAGCTGATATCTGAAAAATGACTGAGTTAAATGATAACAGAAAGAAAAGGACACAAGACCAGGGAAACATGACGCGGAAAGTCCTTGTGGCAAGATGACCAAGCTGAATGTGCCACACTAGAAGAAAGACAGTGTCACTGGAGTTCAGGCCATGAAGGAGAGCATGACAAGAAACAGTGCTGGAGCAGTCATCATGTGCTACATCATAATACGGTCGATGGGCTACACTAAAGGTTTTACACAGGACTCAGTACATTGTTGACTATGTTTATGAACACACGAAACCATTCTTGCAAATTTCTTAGATCTACATATGAGGCAAGCTCTCCAGGAAGTCCTTAAATTACCCCTCTTTGTGGAAACAATTAATCTTATCATTGCCCTGGCAAGTGTAAGTAGGAAAGATGAGTCCCAAATTTATAGTGCTTGGCTCAGGGCCTTACCACAGACAAGGGCAAGACATTTGCTGGTTCTACCCATCACTTAAAAGTGGCAGCAGTTACAAGAATACAAGGGAAATTTCACCCAAGCAAAGATAGCTGAGGATTAAAATAATTCAAGAGACTTATCCTCAATCCCTAGACACAGATGCATTTTTAAAATTATTTATTTATTTATTTATTTTTTTGAGACAGGGTCTCGCTTTGTAGTTCAGGCTGGCTCTGAGCTCACTATGTAACCCAGGCAAGCCTCGAACTCAGCAATCCTCCTGTCTCTGCCTCCCAAGTACTGGGATTACAGGCGTGAACCACCACGCCTGGCACAGATGCATTTTTGAGACTGAACAGATAAAAATTTCAGATGGATCCAGATAATCTTGAGAAGGAATAGATAAAAGTTTCAGGTGGATTCACCTAATGAGACAGATGGCTCATAGAAAACCAAGTCCAGCTGAGAATTTTATAGTTTAATAACAAGTGATTTGATTTAAATCCCTGAAAATTAATACCTAATCCTTCCTTTTTGGTGAATACCCAGTTGTGGCCAAATTGCTTTGGAAACTCTGTCCAAAAGTGAGTCTCTTGAGAACCATTTGAAGCAGGGGAGCAGGGAAAGTGACTTCTACTCACTTCTTAAGAATTAGAGTGATCCAAAGAAAGAACTATCCTGGGAGACAGGAACCTCAAATATTCAAAAATAAGCTAGAAGACCACTTGGGGGATATTAGAGAGGAAATTTCAACCCAGGTGCTGGTCTACATGACCTGAAGTGTTTCTTCCCAACATGTCTCTTAAATGCAAGAAGAATAACATGAAACAGTAGCTATAGGAAGGAAAGAATGAGACACCAGGAAGGGAATTAGGGTCCTGGTAAAAAGCAGTCAATAACAACAAGGAAGAGAATTCATCCAGATCATTTCAAGTTGGCCAGTGCACTTTTCTCTATTGTTATGTGTTT
This sequence comes from Thryonomys swinderianus, assembly GCA_004025085.1. Classification (NCBI taxonomy): domain Eukaryota; kingdom Metazoa; phylum Chordata; class Mammalia; order Rodentia; family Thryonomyidae; genus Thryonomys; species Thryonomys swinderianus. The sequence continues at coordinate 13,083 of PVIC010000733.1, read as the reverse complement.
GCAGTGCATCATTACTATGTATTTTATAAAAATCACATATGTGGGCCGGAGATTTAGCTCAGTGGTTCTGGCGCCTGCCTAGCAAGCACAGGGTTCTGAGTTCTATCCCAGGTAATCACACACAACGATACTAGGTGTGGTAACTCATGTCCACCAGCAATCAGTACCACATACCACAGTGCTAGGTGTGGTGGCTCACGCCTGTAATACAAGCACTGGGAGGCAGAAGCAGGAGGATTGCTGAGTTCGAGACTTGCGTGGGCTATATAGTAAGCTCAGGGCCAGCCTGAACTACAAAACAAGACCCTGTCTCAAAAAAAATCAAATATGTAATTAATCTTGGGTTATTGGTATACATGTCATATCTGGTCCCTTTCGTCATCTCAAATTCTGCCTCTTTCTTACATCTGTCCTTTATGTTACTCTTTATTTATGTTTTGAACTTCATATATAAGAGAAAGCATGCAGTATTTAACCTACTGTGTCTCACTTATTTCAGTTAACATTATGGTCCCAAAGCCTACCCATTTTCCTACAGGTGACTGAAATCCATTCTTCCTTGTGTTAAATAATACCCCATTATTTTCTTTATTCATTTGTCTGTTGATAGGCATATAGGCTTTTTCTATAGTTTTGCTGTTGTGAATTGCATTGCTATAAATGTAGGTATTATACTTAGCTGGCCCATGAAACAAGAGAAAGGGACTAGATCATTCCTCACATTATCAGAACAGTTGCCTCCAATTTGAACTCTGATCTGTATTTCCAGCCAACTACAATCCCTGTCCTTTCCAAAATGAAGAAATTTAACAAGAGTTATAGTTTAGATGGCTATTAGAGACTTATTTTTTAGCAAAATGCCTCAGAACTTAGCACCTCAATAGCAGTTGTTTATTATGTCACTCTGTTTCTGAGAGTCAGGAATCTGGACAACACTCAACTGTGTGATTCTGGCACAGAGTATCTCACAAAGGGACAGTTAAAACCTCAGCTGTGGTTCCTGTCACCTCACAGTTCAACCCCTGGGGCATTGGAGTCTACTTCTGAGCTCACACACAGTAATTAACAGACTATTACTCCTTGTTGGATGTTATACAGAGACCACCATTCTTTGACCATGGGATCTCCATGGTCTACCTGATTGGTCGCATGATGTGGCATCTGACTTTTTATAGAGGAGGTGACCCAGGAGGGGAGAACTGTGGACATGTGAGTAAAGTAGTGCCCTAAATGTAAGCAGGACTGGGATGGAGAATATAAAAAGATCTAACTCGATGATAATAAGACAAGTGGTTCAATTATACATGGTAAAATATTTAAATAGAAACTTCACAAAAGAAGCAAAAGAAATTATCAATAAGAACATAAGATGCTCCATTGTCAGTTATTGTTAAGGAAATTAAAATTAAAATATAAAATAGACGATACTACAGAATTATAAAAAGGGCTAAAATTTTGAGATATAGAAAAAAATATTGGAAGGGTACATAGAAGTTGAGTGATCATACATTTCTGCTGGAGTATAATATTTTTGGGAATCATAATATCTATTAATAAAGTAAATATTGAGCTGCTGGAGACAGAAGGAACACAAAGGGTGGTATATTCTATACGTTGGTTCAGGAAGGCTTCTCTGAGAAGGTGATGTTTCAGCAGAATTCTGAAAGAAGTGGGAGAGTCAGTCATCCAGCATTGGAGTCAGTTATACAGATGGAGTCAGCTGCTGTAGTCAGCAAAAGTGGAGAAAATATGAAGTACAATGACTCCAAGGAAGCTGCAGTGCAGTGAGCATTGGGTTACTTGGCAGAAAGAGATGAGAGAAAAGGTGTGGGGTCAGATCATGTAGTGAGTCCTAGGCTATCATTAAGACTGATTTTACCTGAGTGGAATGAGGAAAGTTGGGAAGGTTTTGGGCAGAGGACATATATGATATGACTTATATTGAAAAAGTTTCACTCCAGAAGAGCCTGTATATGAAAGGGCTAGAAACAGGGAGGTTGCTTGGGAGGCCATGGTAATAATGTATGTAAACATGATGAGACTTGAATTAGGATGGCAGCAATAGAGCTGGGAAGAAATGATTGTACACAGGAATTCTGAAAAAGAGAACATAAGGATTTAATAAATTAAATTAAAAAGTATCAAAAGGGGCCAGATTGGGCCGGAGGGTTAGCTCAGTGGTTCCGGCGCCTGCCTTGCAAGCGCAAGGTCCTGAGTTTGATCCCCGGTAACCACATATAATGCTGGGCATGGAGACACGCCCACCAACAATCAACACCACATACCACAATGCCGGACGTGGTGGCTCACGCCTGTAATCCCAGCACTCAGGAGGCAGAGACAGGAGGATTGCTGAGTTCGCGGCGGCTTGCCTGGGCACCATAGTGAGCTCAGGGCCAGCCTGAACTACAAAGCGAGACCCTGTCTCAAAAAGCAAAAAAAAAAGGGGCCAGATAAACAAAAATTTAAACAATAATCTGGTTTTCCCAGATTAAGCAGGTAAGAGAGAAATTAGTGAATTAAAAACCAGCAAGATAATGAAATTGAAAAATAAACACTAAAGCTAGTTTCTTGAAAACCTAATGAAGTAGAAATTGTTGGTTATATGTAATGAATAGAAAAGGAACAATACAGACATACCACATCCAGTATAAAAAAGGAAACTATAACCTCAACTACGAACATTTAATAATGTAATACATTTAATTATGCTAATGCATGAAACATTTAAAAATTAACAAATATTAGTAAATAGATGTAAATAAAAGTGGACAGATGCTGGGCGTGGTGGTTCACGCCTGTAATCCTAGCACTCGGGAGGCAGAGACAGGAGGATTGCTGAGTTCAAGGCTTGCCTGGGCTACATAGTGAGCTCAGGGTCAACTTGAACTACAAAGTGAGACCCTGTCTCAAAAAAAAAAAGTGGACAGAATAATCAAAGTAGAAGTAAAAAATCTTAAGAACTATATTATAATATGCACTCTGCAGAAAGTATTACAGGTGAAATTTCTCAATTTTAAAGCACACTTTTTATGCTATTTACACTGTTCTAAAATACAAACATTTCAGAAGTTTCCCAATTCATTTGATAAAATTAATATAACTTCATTTATAAACCTAACAAAAAATTGCTTCTTGGCCTTTTGGCTAAGATCAAGTGTATAAACCTAACAAAAGGTAGTACAAAGTCCTCAATAAATTACAAAGAAGTTGAATTTTGTGGGATGTTTTAATATATATACACACTGACAAAGTAGAGTTTATAAGGGACGATTAGTGATTTAAGAGACCAGACTCTGGAGCTGGATAATGTAAATTCAGATTTGCATCTTGAGATCAGCCTTTTTTTGTTTGTTTTTTTGGTGGTACCGGTGATTTTATTCAGCACTTTATGCTTATATGGCAGGAGCAGCGCCACTGCCCTACATTTCAGGCCCCAATCTTGAGATAAGTCTGATAGCTACATATATATTTGATCAACCTATTTAATCTCTTTGTGTCTCAGTTTCCTTATCTTTAAAATGAATTGTATTCCAGTAGCTACCTTCCATCGTTTTTTTTTGGTTTTGTTTGTGTTTTTTTGTAAAGATTAAAAGAGTTGCCAGGCATAGTGGGTCACACCTGTAATCCCAGCGCTCTGGAGGCAGAGGCAGGAGGATTGCTGTGAGTTCGAGGCTTGCCTGGACTACATAGTGAGCTCAAGGCCAACCTGAACTGCAAAGCAAGACCCTGTCTCAAAACAAAAAAGATTAAAAGAGTTACTATCTGTAAAGCACTTGAGAATAGTGCCTAGCATCTGATAAACATTCAAACATCTTTGCAGTTATTATTAAACACATTTAGGAGCATATTTTCATATTAATAAGACAAAAAAAGCCACGACAAATCTTATTAGATATAATAGGTTATTTTGATAAAATTTAATATCAAAATTAAAAAATAGCATATAAAAAAGGACCCTTGTGTTATTTTTAGTTTCTGGCTGCTATATTTTCCTTAAGTAACTTCAAAAAACTGATTCTAAGTGCATTTATCCAGGAAAGATGCCAATGCAAAGTTGACTATTTCCCAATATTTTTCATTTGAAAATCATTCTAATTATATATATGTGTATGTGTGTGTGTATTAAACTGGCAACAGTTTATAAAGTACAGTTTGGTGCTTTTTTCTGCTTCTCTACACTAGTTAATACAGGGGTGCACATGGAAAAGTTAAAGTCATGTTTGGTTTTGCCTAATATTTATTATAAAATATTAACAGACACTTTGAATAACTGTTCAACACTAAGGAATTTCTCATTAGGTGGAGATTTTGTTTATAGTCTGCATTTTAATTTAGATATTTCCTGTTTGAGATATTGAATGATCAAAGCAACAACTTAAATGTTTCAGTATCAATTTGAGTAATAATAACTAGAATTGTACTGTGTTCCTAAATATGTCCTTTATCTATTTGCCAGTCATTACTACAGTAAAAAATTATAAACTAAATTTAATTGTATATAACTGTTACAATCTTCATTATAAAATTATTTTTTGAGTTTTACTTAATATGGAATGTTGATATTTTTAACTTGTATTTTGAAAGGTATATTGTTACAATGATTAAGAATCTGCTTCTGGGGCCAGAGATTTAGCTCAGTGGTTCCAGTGTCTGCCTAGGAAGTGCAAAGTACCTGGTAACCACATATAACAATAATGAGTGTGGTGACTCACACCTACCAGCCATCAGTATCACATACCACAATGCCAGGTGTGGTGGTTCAAAGCTGTAATCCCACCATTTGGGAGGCAGAGGCAGGAGGATTGCTGAGTTCCAGGTTTGCCTTGACTACATAGTTAGCTCAGGGCCAGCTTGAACTACACAGCGAGACCCTGTCTCAAAAGTACTAAAAAAAAAAAAAATAAGTAGGTAGATGATAGATAGATAATCTGTTTCTGATATTGATAATCCTCATCTTTAAGGATACTTATCACCATTTTTATATCAACATTCTAAGAATGCAAGAGCAAAAATATGAAATAATACAGTAGGTTTTTTTTTTTTTTTTTGAGACAGGGTCTCGCTTTGTAATTCAGGCTGGCCCTGAGCTCACTATGTAGCCCAGGCAAGCCGCTGCGAACTCAGCAGTCCTCCTGTCTCTGCCTCCCGAGTGCTGGGATTACAGGCATAAGCCACCACGCCCGGCACTGTGGTATGCGGTATTGATTGTTGGTGGGCGTGAGTCTCCACGCCCAGCATCCTATGTGGATACCGGGGATCGAAATCAGGACCTTGTGCTTGTGAGGCAGGCGCTGGAACCACTGAGCTAACCCTCCGGCCCAGTAGTTTTATAGATAGTACAATTATGCAAAGTGCAATCCTAATCAAAATCCAAGAGACTTTTTAAAAATTATCTTTTAAAATTTTGAATATATTGGTACATTTTATACATACAATATGATCACATTTAACATTGAGAATTTGTACCTGTACATGTCTTGATTCTCGTTTTCCCCTTTCCTCTGCCCTCCCTACAATCTTGTCCTACTATATACATAAGCTGTGTTTCCTTTTTTTGTTTATAATCAAGTTTTTTTTCTTTCTCATTTTTACTTTCCTGTACCCACCCCTTTCCTTTTGCATATTTTCTTCCTACTTCACGTTATCTATCATACATTTTGGTATTCATTTACACCTTCTATTTTTCATGCTAAAGTAAAGATGTGGTACTTACATATCTGAGTTGATGAATATCTTAACCACATTCCAGATAAATGTATGAAAATTGTCCAGAGCATTTTGAAAATAAGAAGAGGGTCCCTTCACCCAAATAGCTTTCCAACTGTGCACAACTGTGCATAGATGTTATGGTTTGTAGCTGGACGTCCACCGAAGCCTAGTTTGCTCAAAGATGGGGCTTTTGAAAGGTGGTTGGATTATGGGAATTTATATCTGACATGCTTTTAGAAGCTGAGCTCTGGCTAGAAAAGGCAGGGGTTGTAGCTGGGAAGAGCTTGTCTCCTCCTGGCCTCTCTCCTTGATTTTTCTGCTTCCTGTCAAACAGGAGATGAGCAGCTAGTCCTCTGCCATGCTCTCTGTCTTACAGCCACTGGACAATGCACTGAAGCCTCACACACTATGAACCAAAATAAACCTCTCGTCCTTTAGGTATGGATATTGGGTACACTGTCTCAGTGAGAAGGAAAGTGAGTGAGACAACATATCAGTGGAAGAGAAAGGAAAGGAAAATTAAATTCTTTCAGAACATGTGCATAGTAGGGTGGTATTTCAAAGAGATGGAGGCACATGTTTGTTTTTTTAATAAATAGCATCAGGACAACATATAATCTGATAATAAATCTATCTCCTTGTTACTACTGTATGGTTTCTGAAATTTGACAAGTATTCAGAGGTTATTTGTAAAACTAAATTGGAACCATGAATCAGAAAATCAGGCGATTTTCAAGAATCTATGGCTTATTGAAAAGCATGAATTAGTTTTTGAACACTGTTTCAGTTATACTTTCTATGTAATTGGGACCGTATTATTGGATTCATAAGTGTTTACAACACATATACTTTTTATCTATTTTCCTTTTTCTCTGAGTTATGGTTTAGATTTAAAGTGTTCCCCCAGAATCTCGTTTTTGGAAGGTATTAGAATCATGGGGAAACTACGCTCAGTGCATTAACCTACAGATGAATTCAGTAGCTGAATGTGCTGTTAGGAGGTAGGGTCTGGTTGAAGGTCATTGTGAGCATGACTTGAAAAGTTGTTGCTGGTCCCGGGTGCCTCCATTTCCTCTGCTTCCCAGCTGCCTGGGCTAAGAAGCTTTCCTCAGCCACCTCCCTTCACCATGCCATTTCTGCCTTGCATCCAACAGACTGTGGCCTAGGGCCAAGCTGAAGTAAAGCTCTCCTCCTTTTTCAGTCGAGATGTCAGGTGCTCCGGGCAGCCAAGGGAAAGCTAATAACATGTTATTATTATAATACCAATAACATGTGATGAGGATTTCTTATTTTTTGCCTTCACTTTTTTTCTTTCACCTATGCTGAGAAATTAACCAACTTATTTTTGTTCGTACTGATGTTGTATATTTTTTGCTACCCTTTTTACTTGATTACATTCTTGATCCTTGTATTCTAAAAGGTCCTTTAGTGCAAAATGTTTAAAATGCATGGATAGTCTTGGGCTTTTAATTGGTGACTTTAATTAATTTACAATTATTTTAGAGTGAGATGAGCATTTTTTTATTGCCAATATATTTTACATAGTACATTCGCTGTAGATTTTTGTTGTCTCTTTTCCTATGTTGTATTGAATAAAACAGATTCTCTGGTTCAAAAGTTATGTATTATTATTTATTTTTATTGTGAGTGGCTTAAATTTAAAGAGACCCATATCTATCTTTGTTTATATTTATTAATTATGAATATAATGACTATCCTTATATCAACTATTAGCTTATAAGGTCAAAGTTTTGGAAGCAAAACCTTGGTAGAAATCATTTGTATTACCCTCTTCATGATTTTTTTCTTTTTATCCTCTCCAAGTCTATCATGTTTTAAAATGTGATGTTCATAATTCCTATATATTATATAATATTTTACTACATACATATTTATCCCTAAATTGTACATATCATTGCTATACATATCTTAAACTCACACCAAATAGTATCACTTCATACGTAGCCTTTGTAACTAGCTCTATTTTGCATGTGTCAATAGTGAGATTTATCCAAAGTTGATATATATATTTACACTCTGTGCTGTGTAATTATTTTATATATATATATATGTGAATAAACCACAGTTAAGTTATATAAGGTATACATTACCTGGTGAAAGTAGTGGGAGGCTGGGATATAGACAAATGAAATCCTTTAAGATGATGATTTTAAAAATATAAGATGAAAGTTATTAACAAACTAAATTAATAAAAGAAGCAAGTAAATTTGACCAATGAGCTAGTCAGCAAAGTGATCTACAGCCCAGAATCTCAATAAGAGGAAAAATAAGCTGGGGCAGCAAAAAATAATTGCATGCTCTACTGTATCAGTCTGTGCAGCAGCCAAAACAGGAGTCCACAGACCAGGTGGCTTAATCATCAGACATTTGCTTTCTTACCTCTGGAGGCTGGAAGTCCAGAACCGAGGTGCCTCTAAATTGTTACCTGGTGAGTGTTCTCTTCCTGGCTTGCACACTGCAGCTGTGTCCTAGCCTGGCTTCTTTCCTAAGTGTGCATGGGGAGTGAGAGAGAACATTCTCCTCTGATAAAGACGCCAGTCTATTAGATTAGAGCCCTACCTTAGCACCTCATTTAACTTTGATTACCTCTCCAAAGGCTCTATCTGCAAATACAGTAACATCGGAGTTTAGGGTTTCAATTTATGAACTTGAGTGTGACACAATGCAGTATAGAATCACCCAAATCTTATAAATTGCTTATCTATGGCTATACCACAGCACATGAAAGGAACTTTAATGTCAGTTCTCAAAACAGCAAATATTTATTTTTCTTGCTCATGGGATTGTGCGTAATTTGGATGAAGATGATCTCAGCTGCTGCTGCCTTAGGCATGGATCCAGGGTGTAAGTCAGGCTGAGGGCCACATATCTCATTTTGGAGCCCAGACCTATGGGGCAGAGAATACCAATGGCACACTTTTTTCATCATGATGGCAGGACAGAAGCCAAAATCCACCTGTATAAACAGATCTCAAGCCTCTGCTTGCATTATTTTACCAATACCCAATTAGCCAAAACAAGTCACCAGGTCAGGCCTAGAGTCAACGGGTAAAGAAATCAACCCCCATCCATACAGCCATGGCAAATACGGCAGCATATAGCACTACTGTAGCATAATGAAGAACTGGAAGCAATAATTCAGCAAGCCATATACTGGATCTCAGACTGGGTTGAGCTTTAATTGGTATTAAATATATCCTTTTTTTAGGCTGACCCTGAACTCACTTATTAGCCCAGGCTAGCCTTGAACTCTTGGCAATTAAGGATATTCTTTTTATGCCATGGCCTAGGTGGGGTGTGAGTAGTAAAGACTGACCCTGCAACATTGCCTAGAGTCATTATTTCTTCAGTGTTGTGATTTGATCATCTTGTGTGCTCCTTGAATCTCTTCTTAGGTTTTTGATGCAGTGATCTCTATGTTTTGAGTGCTCAGATTAATTAGACTCTTTCATTCCTCGAACTCTGAGTCAACTAAGAAACAGTCTTAGGGTTGTGATATGAATTTAATAACAGTATTAGCTCTATTATTGGTTAATTGCTCTGGGCCAAAAACAAAAATTATCTTTTTTCCTTCTTTATTTGAACTTTCCTACCTAGTTAATGATATCATATCCAGAGAGCTCTCTGCCTGCCTTTGTTTGCTGTGTGAGAAGCAAAGGTGGTCAAAATTAATCAAGTGTGTAAGATTGGGGATAAAGGTGTCTCCAAACTTAAGAAATAGTCTGTGTGAAGGTGCTGAGATGGGGGAGATCCCTAGGCAGTTGACAGGTTCATTCTCCAGGTGATTACTGAACACTAAGAGATTGGTCAATTTATACTGAAGAAAATCAGGCCCTGGGGGAAACTTAAAGTTAACCACAAATATAAAAGGAAAGGTTCTAACTGTTTTCATTTTATCACTTTCATTATTAAACACTACTTGTGTGAGGCACACTGTTCCCTGTGCTGGGAATACAACAGTGGACAAAATGACCATATATTTGCCCATGTGAACTTTATGTTTATGCTGGGGACAAACAAATAAGCAAGACTCATGTATGGTAGAAGGTAATAAATAGTAAAGAGAGAGAAAAAAGAAGAGAGTTAAGGTCTTTTGATTGGTGGAGGTGTGGACCAATTGCAGAAAGGATGGCGGGGTAGGTGATATCTGAGCAAAGATGAGAAGGAGAAGGGGACCACTGGGAAGGAGTGTTCTGTGCAGTGACACCATGAGCCAGTGCAAGACTTGTAGTGATTGAGTCGAGAGACAGGGTTAAAGAATAGTAAGAAAGTCAGTGTATAGGAGAGTGGGAGCAGGGGGGCAGGAGGTAGTGAGGTGGAGATAATAGAAGAAAAAGGAAGCTTCACTTGGACCATGCAAGCCATTATAATGTCTCAAGTGTTTAATCAGTGATATGTGGAGTCACTGAAGTGTTTTGAACACATGACTGATGTGGTCTGATCTCCCTTTTCAGTGCGCCATCATGTTGTGTACAGAATGGAAGGAAGAAAGGGACATAATTCTATGTGAATCTGAGAAAATAATTGGAGTCAGTTGTAGAAGAGGCCAAATTTTATAAGTAACAAACAAACATTCTTCAATTAATTGTGTACTGGTGAAACTGACTGTGCAGTCACACAGAGTTAGACTCAGACAGGTGCCCCTGGAGGCCTCAGCAGATGTCAGGGATGTTGATCCTGGGAAATCCCTTCATTGAATAAGATTTCAGATCCTGTGACATGCCTGATGCCTTCCCATGTGGAGAATTTATTATTCTGTAACAGAAATCACTTCAAACTCTTCCAACTAGCATGTGAGTTTAGTTTGTGCATTGCTCAATTTCTGGTGTCGAGAATATTCCTAGTATAAAATAAGCACTCATTAAGTATTTGCTAAATGACAAAATGTCTTTGTTAAACTTACTGCAACAAGATGCTTTTCTATACCTCATAGAATAAAAGTAGGATTGAATGGCACCAATGACTTTGATAGATTGAATCACAGAATGACCAAAGTCTGAGCCATCATTTCTAAAGTGCTTTTCAGGCCAATGGGTGTACAAACAGGGGTCTCATGAAGACAAAGGAAGGGATGGATGAGGGCAAACCTGAGCCATGGAGAAACACAGATACTTGCTGGGGCTGGGAACAGGGCTCCTTCAAAAATAAATGTGAACTGTTCTTTTTGACATATATAGGGGTCAAATTCCGAAAAAGAGTGCTTCACTAGAAACTGAGGGTACAAGACACTGAGAATTCATCCCAAGCATGTTGCCTTTGCTTCAAGTGAGTCAGCTTGACCAACAAAGTGCTCGCAGTACCTTAAAGTACTCCTGGGAAAAACAACATAAATAGCAGCACATATTCCATTTAAGGGTATCGAAAATACATTTTTAATTTTGATGAAGTTCACAAATGACAACATAGACATTTCTTTAAGTAGATTGTTCCATCAAGGCACAGCATCACCATGTGACCCCAGACACTCAAGAGGCAGTGATTTCATGTCCCTTGAGGTTTAGCAGAGTTGCGGCATCCACAGGATAGCTGAGGGGGATCAGACTTGTTACCAGACGGGACATGTTGTCATGTTTGTTGGAGACAGAGTTAAATGTACAACAACGCAAAACAGGCCACTGCAATGAGCTTATTCTGCACATAGCTTTAGTTTCCTTTCAAACTAAAAAGACAGTTTCAATATTAAGAAATAAGCCAATATGTTATGTCTTCCACTGAGCCTTCATTACAAATTGCCTTCATTACACACTAAAACAAGTGGACATTAGCTTCAATGTGACCTAGGAAAGGAAAAAAAAAATGACAAGAGTTTGGTGATTGCCAGGCTTTTGATGTTATTTCATTCATTCTTTATATAAACGCTAGCAAGTCAGTACTATATTCTTCAGGTGGGGATGTGACGACTGTTCCCTGGGGACCTTTTCAGCCGTGTGGGCTCACAGAGGCTCAGAGCACAGACTACAGCCCCGCACCACGTGGCCATCCCTCCTCCCTCACAGCTCAGGCAGTCACCTGTTTCCTGCAGCCACGCAGCTGCTCAGGCCGGAAGGTCCCTGCGGCGCCGGCCGAAGGCTGTGGAGCCCACATCGGTGGCTACAAAGTTGTTCTTCACCACACCCCCTGACCTGCTCAGCAAGCCTGCCAGCCGTTGGGTCACACAGGTGGCGGTGTTGCAGGCTCTCTTTTGGGCAGTGATGCTGGTTTGCAAGACAGAAAAAAAGAGAAAACCTGTCTGTGGGAGACTGGCAGGGAGCCAGCCTAGAAGACCATCATAGTAAAGTTACTGCTCTGAGAGATACCCCAGTGGACCTTAAGGGTATCCTGAACGTATTTATCAGTGCAGAAAAATGACAGCCCATTAAGGAAAACACCATGGTCATGCCCCAGAAACATTCCCATAGACATAGGGATGTTCTTAGTGTCCCGAAGAGGGCTTTTGGTGGGACTGGCCATGGAACACAGGGTTGTAACAGCACATCTTTCCCAAAAAAATAGTCTAAATTTAGCAATCTGTTCTTAGAGTGGATTATTATGCCACGTCTAAGCTTGTTTACAAGGGTCATAGAATCCACAGTCCAGGCATATGCAAAAATCCCCCTCCCTAAGGAAAGGAAAATTCCTTACCTTACTTGGAAGAGCAGCATTTGCAGCATCTGGCCCAGCGGTGCTTACCTGCTCCTCACAGCCCTTTCCTTCCTGCTTGAGCTGGGTTGCAGGGGCCACTCACCTGCGTCCAGCTGCCTGGGGGCTAAGGCTACTGCTAAGCCCAGGTCGTAAACACCAGGAAGCCTGGGGCGTGGGCTACAGCAACAACCACCACAGCTAAGGTCTTTTTGGAAAAATAATTTTATTCCCCAAATGAGCAGCACAGTCAGAAGGGAGCTGAGAAGCTCTGCTAAGGAAGCCTCAGGGACCTCAGAAGGGCCACCCTGTCCTCCTCCCTTCCTGGACGACTGTCTTCTGGGCTGAGTCCTCCTCACTCTGCCCCTCTGAGGCTCCAGAGATTCTCTGCCAGGGGAAAGCCACTGACCACAGCCCGAAGAGCAGCCAGGGAGGGTCCACATGCATCAAGTTATGGGAAGAAACAAGAAAAGAAATTAGAAAGGAGAGGGGGGGTTTAGTTGCCATCCTGGGGCATGCCAAGAAGAGGGTGGTGGTTTGTCTCCAAGTCACTGGGCATATTCCTTTTCTTGCCAGGTGCTCCTACCCCAATTGCAGTTTGGGGGAATGTGTGAAACTTGCTGAGGTCCTGTGTGTAGGTGCCCAGCATGCAGGTGCTCAGATTACCACATCGCTTAGATCGGGGGCTGTCCAGGCTGCAGGGAAAAGACATGCCAGACAGTGCCATGCGCC
>PVIC010000732.1:92692-110022 GCA_004025085.1 Thryonomys swinderianus | reverse complement strand
ACTATGTAGCCTAGGCAAGCCTCGAACTCAGCAATCCTCCTGTCTCTGCCTCCCGAGTGCTGGGATTACAGGCGTGAGCCACCACGCCCAGCATTGTATGTGGTTACCAGGGATCGAACTCAGGACCTTAAGCTTGCAAGGCAGGCGCCGGAACCACTGAGCTAACCCTCTGACCCCTCCGTTACATTTTTATAACTTTTTCTTTCTTTCTTTCCTTTTTTCTTTTTTATGTGAAATTAACTCACAGTAATCCACCTCCCTCGACCTCCCAAGGGCTAGGATTATAAGTATGTGCCACCATACCTGGCTTTCATCTAAGCAATTTCTTATATTTCATATACCACCTATACTTTTCAATACTTCATATGCATCTAATAAACCCAAACTTAGTCTCCTAAATGAAAAGTTCTATAAGTTGTATCAAGCTGTTCTAAATACTTCCTCAGGACTTTGAATAGGACTCCACTTTCTCTTGAGTGCTTTACCTCCTGGGAGGAGGCCAGTTCTCCTCCAACACAATGGCTTGTGTACTTTTACTGCGGGCCATCTGATTCCTTGGGAGAGGACAGTGTTGAATATGAAGCTTCCTGTGGGGTGTGGGCGTGGGGGTGTTGGGTGGGCAGAGGGCCGCTGGGCCACTCACCATGAGCAAACGTTTGAGTCCAGGTGAGGCAGAAGCTAGGGAGCAGGCGGGCTTGGGGGGAGCTGGGGCTGATGGGGAAGCCTGAGCGAGGGCATCCCAGGGAGGACTTGACTTTTACTGCCTGCAGCCCAGGTTTTCCTGGGCCATGTACTTTTTGGTCAGGAAAGTGTGATCGGACCCACACTGTCCCTCTAGATAGTGAAATCTAATGAAGGAATTTCTCAGGGGGAAAAATAAAAATCAAAGATTTGGCTCAAATCCTAGGATGTCGGAAGATTTTTGAGGCCAGCCTGAGTTACATAGCCAGACTGTGTCTCAAAACAAACACAATAAACACCAGGTATGCTGGCATATGCCTGTATTCCCAGCACTTGGGAGGCTGAGGCAGGAGGATGCCTAAAACTCAGAGGCCAACCTGGGCTGCATAGTGAGTTCAGGGCCAGCCTGAACTATACAGTGAGAACTTGTCTCAAAAAAAAAAAAAAATCCTAACAGATGAGAAGGTGGAGAGGGAGTGGGGGAGTCCTTGGGGCAGCTGAGTAGCAGAAAGAAGATCTGGGAGGAGCTAGCAGGAGGATGTGCGTGGCCAGTGAGACCTGAGACAGCCGGGGAGGTGGCTAGGTGCTACCGGCAAACCCGTCAGGAGGCAGGAGGCTGTGATTCGGGTGTGGCTTTCTTGTCCCTGGCTGCAGCCCTGGCTGAGGGTCCCTGGGATGGTGCACCTCATCCTGATGGTTCCAGCTTCTTGTCCACTCTGCCTCCCCTCCAGTGCAGAGGAGACCTTGAGGGATATAACCCCTTCAACCAGGGCTGCATCAGGAACTGGTACCTGACACTCTGTGCACCGCTGGGACCCCGGTGAGTCTGCAAAGCTAAGTCGACCCGGATCTGTGGAGGGTGGGGTCGGAAAACTGGGGTCCTCCCTCATCCCCACTCCTGGGCCCTGCCCATCTTCCCTTTTTGGGTATCTCAGGATGCTAGAGAGCCCCTGCCTGCTTACCTTGGGTGGCCCTTGGCCCAAGCAGTGGGGTATGGGAGCTGTGTGCCCCCAGGCTATGAAGGGAAGGGACCCCACAGTGGCCTCTCCCTGCAGGTACATGGCTGATGTTGTCTGGCTGCAGAGACCAGTGGTAGCTGAGGGGGTGCCCGTGCCAGCCCTGCACCCCCCACCGTGCCCCTGCACTGACTGTCACCGGCCCTGTCCAAGGACCCTGCCCCAGCCTCTGGGTCACTGTCCGGGGATGGGGCCCCCAGGGGGCGGGGAGGCTGCTGCTTTCTAGGAGGTGAGAAATAGGGTACACTGAGTGAGGAATATCAAGGGGAACCTCTGGGCTGGGGCACTCAGTGCTTGAGGGCTAGGAATGCCAACCTGGGGTACAGGGAAGGGGGGGGGTCACAGGCTTCCAGGGCATGCCCAGGCGTCCTGGAGACAGCAAGAGAAGAGATTCCACCCCTTACTATGCTGGTTGGTGCACATCCTTGGTCCGGTCACTTACACTCTCTTGAGGACTGAGACTAGTTCAGTGCTTTGTGGTTAAAGGGGATTCTGTTATTTAAAGGATCTTTCCCTTTCCTTCTTTCTTTCTTTCTTTCTTTCTTTCTTTCTTTCTTTCTTTCTTTCTTTCTTTCTTTCTTTCTTTCTTTCTTTCTTTCTTTCTTTCTTTCTTTCTTTCTTTCTTTCTCCTTTCTTTCTCTCTCTCTCTTTGGTGGTACTAGGGCTTTCTCACTAAGCTATGTCCCAGCTTTTTACATTTTTTATTGTTTTAAATAATTTTGTGTATATGTGAGACTTGTTTGATTCTTTTGAAACAAGATCTTACTATATGGTTCAGACTGACCTTGAACTAATGATGTAGTATAGTTTGGCCTCAAACTTGCAGCAATTCTCCTGCCTCAGCCTCCTGAGGGCTGAGATTACAGGCAGTACAGCATGTCTAGCTAGGAGATTCTTTGTGAAGTTTCAGATGAAACTTGTAAAGTGAAACATTAGACGTTGGGGCTTAGCCTGATGGCACAGGCCTGTAATTCTAGCACTCAGGAGGCTGAGGCAAAAGGATCTCTCTGAGTTCAAGGCCAGCCTGAAGTACAAATCAAGACCCTGTCTCAAAAATTTAAAATACAAAGGAGCCCATCCCTCAGACTGAGTCTGCAGAACCAGCCTCTCCTTTGCTGTGCTCTGTGCTCAGAGCAGGGGCGTGGCTGTGCACTGTGGCCACGCACTGTGTGCGCTCCCAGTCTGTCTAGCTGCCCACCAGTCTGTGTGGCCCCGGCTGCAGGAGACCCCTGGACTGCCTCACCCGCCCGCTTCCCCTTCCTTTCCCAGCAGGGCCAGGAGCACCTGCCCCTTGGGAGGCTCTGGGCCCGCCTTGCCCACTGCCCTGGCAGGAGGACAGAGACCACCCGGCCTGCCATTAAATCAGTGTTTTCACAGGTGTTAAAGCCCTGCTGCATGTCTGTCCTGGGTGTCAGGGGCTTGGGGGTGTGGCAGGGGCTGGGACTAGGAACTCAGCATTGCTGGGCTCTGTGAACTCGATCAAGATGCTTAACATTTCTTCCCCTTCTCCCATCCTTAAAATGGTGTGACAGTGCCAGGCAGGGTGGCATTCGCCTGTCATTCCAGAGGTTGGGGTTGGGTAGCGGCAGAGGCAGGAAGATCACATAAAGTTCAAGGCCAGCCTAGACTACCTAGTGGGTTCGAAACCAACTAGTTTCTATCCTGCAGCACCCATGTCTGGCTGCAGGCGGCGCCAGCGGTACAGGAATGGCGAACTTGGCTCTTTGCCATCCTGGAGACCAGAGGTTGGGAGTGCTCCCCCTCTCCATCCATCCTTACATCCTCCCTGTCTCCTGCTCACCCAGGTCCCTGCTCCTGCTGGGCAGCAGATGCTGGTTCAAGTCCTCCTCCTGGGCTGGGCCTAGGCACTGGGAGTCTGCATGCCCGGGGGGACACCCCAAACTGGCTCTGCCAGTGGCCTAGTGTCACTGTGGGACTGGGAACTATGCCACCGCCTAGAAGGCTGTGAGGTGGGCAAGGCGTATTGTGTGCAGTGTGGCACAGTTGGCACACAGTGAATATGGTGAGGGTTGTGACAGTTTCCCCTGCACACAGCTGGCTGCCGCTTCAGAATTGTGGGGCTCACACCACCGGCCAGAATCCCGGGGAGTGGGTGGTCTGAATGTTCACCAAGGGCTTTGTGTCATTGCTCCTTGCCACTCTTGTGTCCAGTGGACCCAGGGTACAGGGGACCTGTCACCTGAGAGGTGTGTGTGCCCCTGTGCGGTCCCCAGCCCAGCCCTGCCCCACAGGAAGAGAGGCGGCCAAGGTCCCTGCCTTGGCTGGTGAGGCCTGGATGTGAACCCCAGAAGTGCCTGGTGGGAGCTGTGCCTGCCCAAGGGGTCACAAGGAATTGAGGGGCTGGGACAGGCCCCTGTCCCTGCCCTTCCTCATGTCATTGGCTGCCCAGCCACTCAGGACAGCACTCAGTGGCTCCTTCAGGTCCTCAGCCAGTTGGGGTCGTCTCCTGTCATGCCCTGGCCTCAGTTTCCCCATTGAGCCATTACATGATCTTAAATCCTCGAACGACCATGACCTCTCAGAAGGCAGTGACTTCCTGCTGTGGGCTGAGGGCTCTGGGTGTCCCTGCCCCCTCCCAGTCCAGGGGTTTTAGGGTTTCTCTGGGACATACTGTCCAGCTTCAGGTTGCAGCACATCCCCCTGGAGGCCCCGCCCAGCCCCCCTAAGCCCTGCACACCCCTCCACTCCTTTCCTGTGGGCCAGGAGCCCTGGCCCCTATGCCCCCTCCCCGTTTCTTCAAACCTACTTCAGATTCTAGGGGAGCCCCACCCAGGCCTTGAGCCGCAGATAGGGCAGGCTGTTATCAGGGTGCCCCGGGCCTCTCATCCCCGCCTGGCCCTGGGCCCATACCACAGGGTGACCCCAGTCTTCAGAGCAGCCAGATCCCTGCCCATCAGCTCCTGAGTGGGGTGGGGGCCCAGAGGAAGCCTCCATCTCCTCCAGGGGCCTCCTGCAGGATCAGAGATATGGGGGGAGCTAGCAGGCTTCCTTTTCTCCCAAGGACACAGGCCCCTGATATTTCATTATTTATTAACTTATTGATTTGTTCTTTGTTATTTGAGACAGGATCTCGGTTTGTAGTTCAGACTAGCTTTGAACTTACTATATAGCCCAGGGTGCCCTTGAACTCACAGCAATCCTCCTGCATCAGCCTCCCAAGTGCTGGAATTACAGGGATGTGCCACCATGTCTGGAAGGTTTTTTTTTTTTTTACTGTTTCTATTTGTTTTTTGATAGGAGTCTTACTATGTAATTCAGGCTGGCCTCTAACTCAGGAGTGCCCCTCTCCCCTCAGCCGCTGGCCTCTTACATGCTGGCATTGCAGGTGTGCACTGCCGTGGTGGCCAACGGCCCCAGGTCTTAAGAGAAGGAAGGACTCGGGCCTCGTGTCCCTCAGCCCCACCCCAGGCTCATAGATGGGCCCTGTCACTCTCTGGTTCTCAGGAAGCCACTGCCGTTGGGGCAGTGACCGCCCAGCTGGGTGCATCTTGGCCCAGGGCTGCGGGTGATAAGCAAGGACTGAGCCGATGCCACCCTGCACCCTCCTGATAATGCCTCCTGCCGCGCCCTGCTCTGCCCTGACTGCCCCACCCAAGGGGGCCCTGTGGCGGCAGTGGGTGGTGAGGTAGGCAGGCCCCAGGCAGCTCGGGTGCCCTGAACACTGAGGAGTCTCCGTCTGTTTCTGCCTGGTCCTTCTCTCCAGCTCCCAGAATGGGAGCAGCCAGACACCCGAGGTCCGGAGGTCTGTGCTCGCCCCACCAAAACCCTCCCTGCTGCTGCGGCCAGGCTGGCACCTGGGCCGTTACCTCCTTCAGTCCTCCCTGTGCCTGGGGAGCAGCCAGTCTAGTGCTAGGATGAGGACCCTGGCACTGCCCTGGCGTGACTTCCCCCTGAGTGGTGATGCCAGAACCCCTTAGGCCCTTTCCCAGGGCCACAAGCTCTCTGCCTCGCTGCTGGTGGCACTCCTGGGTTTGCTTCCCTTCAGTTTGTTTTTTTCTTTCTGGTACCAGGGGTTGAACCCAGGGCCTTCACACTGAGCTACCACCCTGGCCTTTTATATTTTTATTTTGAGACAGGTCTTGCTAAGTCACTGACTTGCCCGGGCTGTGCTCACACTGTCTCTGCTCCCAGAGAGCTGGGATGACAGCTGTGCACCACCATACCTGGCAAAAAGACAGTGGGTGGAAGAGGGTGGGCGGAGACAGCAGGGCAGCCTGGAGCCCCGGCCGGGAGAGGAGGCTGCAGCGAGGACGGAGCAGGGGCTGGAGGAGATGTCCCTGAGTGGCTGCCTCCGCCACGGGGGTTCCTGGCTTCCTTGGCCCGGAGCCTCTTCTGGCCACATGGCACAAGCAGCGCTGCCCGGAGCAGCCCCGCTGTGCGTGCCCTCTCCAGCCGCCCTCACGCTCCAGGCCTGGTCTCGCCGTGGACCCTCTGCCCTGTTCCCCCCTTCTCTTCTGCTGCGCTTTGTCACCCTCTCTCCTGCCCCTACTCTGTCCCTCCCTGTCCACCCCCTGCTTTTCCTGGACCACAGCTTCCAGGAAGAGGGGTGGCGACTGACACTCCAGCACCAGCTCCCGCCCCGGGGGTTCTTGGAAGCCGGGCAGGGCTGGGGGCAGCACCACACAGTTCCCTTTGTCTGCTCTGCCATCAACCAGGCCACTTTCTGCTGCCTTCGGCCGAGGCACTTTCACTTCAGAGTCAGAGAACCCCAAACTGCCCAGGCCTCCTGAATATTGACCATCTCCTTTATTTTTCAGGGAGAGGGAAATGCAAGTGGGCTTTCCTGGGCTTTCCTGGCCACATCCAGATGTCCCCAAGTCCTTTTCCTCTGGGTTGTAGACAAGAAGGCTCTGGAGACCCAGTGGCATGGTGGCCCAGAGTGGTGGGAGTGACAGCGTCAGCTGAGTGCCACCTGTGCCTGGCATTGGCTAAATGCCTGCTTGATGAGCTCACTCAATCCTCACACAGGCAGGTGTGGAAGGACTGCTGTGACCTTTGAGTGTGTAAACCGGGCTGTCCGGGGGCCTATGAGGACTCCTAACCCTTGGGATGGCACGGGTCCTGAGGCAGACAGAGCCTGAGGCTGGGCCAACTGCATGGTGTGTGGGATCCTCCATGGGGACGGAAGTCACACTGAGTATCCTTTGTCCTCAGCAGCAGAGGAGGGCACGGGGTCACTGAGTGAGGGCTCTGAGCACTGGGGAGGGAAACTGAGTCATACTCATCCAGTCTCCCTCAGGGTGCGTTTGGAGCGGTGGGGATACTTGGTGGGACTGAGTGGGTGGGTGTGGCTGCAGGGGGATGGCGGGGTCCATCTCAGGGTTAGGGCGTAACTGGCAAGAGTGACTCTGTTTCTTTCTGTTTTCCACTTCCTGTCTAGGGCCTGGTCCTTTGCAGGCTCTGAATTGAGTTTCTTTGGGAATAGCCAAGGCGGAAGATTGGTCACCTCATTTTATTGACTTATATTTATTATTGTCATTATTTGGAAGTGTTTTTAGTATTTATTTGTTTGTTTGTTTGTTTACTTATTTATTTTTGAGAAAGGTCTTTCTTTGTAGTTCAGGCTGGCCCTGAGCTCACTATGTAGCCCAGGCAAGCCTCAAACTCAGCAATCCTCCTGTCTCTGCCTCCTGAGTGCTGGGATTACAGGCGTGAACCACCACCCCCTGCATTGTGGTATGCGGTGTTGATTGTTGGTGGGCGTGGGTCTCCACGCCCAGCATTGTATGTGGTTACCGGGGATCAAACTCAGGACCTTGCTGCCGGAACCACTGAGCTAAATCTCCGGCCCCAACTCTTTATTTATTTTTTGAGACAGGCTTTTCCTAGGTGGCTCAGGCTGGCCTGGAACTCACTGTGTAGCCCAGGCTGGTTTTGAACTCACAGGATCCTCCAGGATCAGCCTCCCTGGATTACAGGTGTGCCCTGCCACACCCAGTGTGTGTGAGTGTGTGTGTGTGTTGTTTTTAAACACGATCTCAATATGCAGTCCAGATTGGTCAACTCATGGCGATCCTTCTGTCACAGCCTCCTGTGTGCTGGGATGACAGGCATTCGCTGCTGTGCCCAGCTGGACATCTCATTTTTTCCCTCATTCATTTTATTGTGAAGCAAAATACTTACTGGTACATTTTAGATAAACATAATAGTAACACTCATCATAGAGAATGTGCAAATGCATGTGATATATCTTGTCTCTTCTTTTTTCCCTATACCCCCTCCCTCGGACCTCTTTCCCTCCCTGTGTACAAAAGCTTTCTTTCCATTTCTTCCTTTTTTTCACTTTTTTTTTGTTCCTTCCTCCTGTCCCCCTTCCCTCCCTTGTTCTTTTCCTATGTGAACATTTTCCAATATCTATTATAAGGACATCTGTTTTTACACCCCAAGGAGTGGGTCACCAACCTTGGGCGACCTGAGCACATCGCGTGTTTTGGAAGGAGCTGGCTGGGCTTGTTTGTAGGGCAGGATGGCCCTTCCACCACTCCTTGGTCCCCCAAGTAGCTGCTTGGTCCCCCAAGTGCCCTGGTGTGGGAGCCGTGCCCAGGTCTCCTGGTCTCTGCAGAGTACGGGCAGCAGGCCCAGCATGGCAGCCCTGGGCCCCGTCCAGGCCTGAGAGCAGGGCTGGGAGCGAAGTCGGTGCACAAAGGGCACTTTTCTGTAGAGCTGAAGCCTCGAATTTGTTTTCTTAAAATTTCCTGTGGCAGGAAGAGAAGCCTGAGCCAGGGTTCCTGAAGTGTGGACTTCAGGTGGCTTCCAGGAGCCCTTGTGTGGCCTCCGCCCTGTCCCGTTCTGCTCTGTGAGGACCTCAGGCGCCTGTCCCTGGGGTTTGGTGGCGGTCACTGCCCTCCTGGTATCCCATCCCTGGGCACTGGGTCATCGCTGGTGGGTTTCAGGTATCCATTTACCTGCTGGGTTTGGCTGTGCCTTAGGAGTGTGAGGATTGAACCTATGCACTCTGTGACTGAGTGATAGCTCAGCCCTGTTGATTTTTTTTTTTTTTTTTGAGGCAGGGTCTCGCTTCATAGTTCAGGCTGGCCCTGAGCTCACTAAGATGGGCCTTGAACTCAGCAGTCCTCCTGCCTCTGCCTCCCGAGTGCTGGGATTACAGGTGTGAGTCACCACACCCGGCATTATGGTATGTGGTACTGGGAATCGAACTCAGAACCTTGCGTCTGTGAGATGCCAAAACACTGAGCTAAATTCCTGGCCCTGTTGATTTTTTTGTTTTGAATCTTGAGGTCACTTTCCTGTCCCTCATGTGTAGAATGGGAGTGTGGCACCCAGCTCAGCCGTTCCCTGGATATTCAGACCAGGGCCGGATGCAGTTTCATGGGTAAGGGGGGGCTGCCCTTGCCAGCAGGGCCTCAGTAACCACAGCCCTGACACTGGAGGAAGCTGCGGCCGGCTCGGCCAACCAGCTGCGCTCTGATCTCCAATTAGAACCACCTCTTACCCCTGCCCGTTTGAGAGGTGCAAGCCCGCCTCAGCTGCAGCCCCATGACGGGGAACAGAGGGCTCTGGGTGGAGATGTGGCCGAGGCTCAGTGGGAGAAGGAGGGGACCCGGTGGGCACTCTGTGGATACAGCTGATCTGGAAATAAAGCTAAATGCTTAAATTAAAAATCTTTATTATAGTCAGAGACACATCGCAGAGAATCCCTCTCAAAGCACTCTCTCTGAAAATGCATTTCCCGCGTCCTTGCCACTTTTGAAGCATTGTGAAAGCTCTGCTTCCTGAGTGACTTTATGAGCTGTGTCCAGAAATGCAGTGACCGGTGCTGCCAGGGGCTGAGCAGTAGAAAGGCAGCTTGTAAAAACATGACGCCTTGTCCTCGTCCCCTGTACTCTGCAGAGCTGGCACTCTAGGACTTCTGGCTCTTCCCCAAAGTCAAAATCACCAGGAAAGGTCAACGTGTGAAACTGATTCAGGACACTGAGGCAGCCAGGGGAACGCAACTAGAGAAAGAACTAAAGACACTAAAGAAAGAACGCAACACTCAGGAAAGAAGACTCCAGAATTGTCGCACAATGTGGCCAGAGCATGGGATAAGAAAGAAGACAACAGGGCTGAAGATTTAGCTCGGTGGTTCCGGTGCCTGCCTCGCAAGCGCAAGGTCCTGAGTTCAATCCCAGTAACCACATACAATGTTGGGTGTGGTGACTCACACCCACCAGCCATCAGTACCACATACCACAGTGCCGGGCGTGGTGGCTCACACCTGTAATCCCAGCACTCGGGAGGCAGAGGCAGGAGGATTGCTGAGTTGGAGGCTTGCCTGGGCTACATAGTGAGCTCAGGGCCAGCCTGAACTGTATAGCAAGACCCTGTCTCAAAAAAAACAAAAACAAAAACAGAAACGATAGAGTGAGCATGCGTGAAGTAAAAGGAAGACTTTGAGGCGTGCTCATGGCACTGTATCTTTTACTGTAATACTTTTTTCCTCAATCAATCACCATGTTTTTCAATCGTATCACACCAGACTCCAGCCCCCAGGAAACCTGGGTCTTGGACAGGTTGCTGAGCCTTTGACTCAGGCCCACTGCCCATGGCGAGCTGAGGTCTGTCCTCCTCCCGGGCCTGGACTCAGCTGTCCTGACCTCAGTTCTCAGGAGGTATGTGCAGGGATGGTGACGTGAAGGACAGTGAGCTGGATTCGCTCCACATTCAGCCCTAGGGCTCCTGTCCCCGCTGTCTCTCTGTGTCCTGCTGGGCTCTAGGGGTGGGTTGCCTTGGTCCCAGTCCCTGTGTAGCTGGCGTCTCCCTCGGTGTGGAGGTCTCAGACCTCCAGCTTGGGTGGCCCAGGCTTGGGGCTTCCTGTCTGCTGCCTCAGGCCTCCGCAAGCATGCTGAGTGCCAGGAGTCTTCCTGTTTGGATAACTGAGTTTTATTTCATCTTTTGGTTTTTCTGAGACAGGGCCTCATATGTAGCCCGGGTCACCCTAGAGCTCACAATGATCCTCCTACCTCAGCCTCCCAAGTGCCAGGATTATAGGTGTGCCCACCATGCCCGGCTTCCAAGAGCCTTTCTATGTGAACAGTTGAGCATTTATTTTAATAACTAGAAAAGAATGTAGCCAGGTCAGAAGAGACCTGACTTGGCTAAGAACTGAAGGATTTGAAGACAGACATTTTTAAAAGATCAGCTCAAAGTGATGAGAAGGGCTCTAGATATGAATGGATTATGCATGATCCCTGCTCCTTTGCCAAGTATTTTCTACCAAGTGAGCTGACTGATGGTTGTGTTAGTGACGAACACCGAGGAGAAAGTGGAGTCGGTGATGTGTAGATGTGGTAAGAATCGCAGTGGGGATTTGGGTGACCAAGGTTGGGAGATGCCTGTTTCCTGAGTCCCAGTTCACAGACACCCTGCAAGAGGTGTCCTTTGTGTTGTGGATCTGGAGACAGGGCCCTGGCGGCCAAGCGAGCTGACCAGCATCACTCCAACCTCGCTGCTGGCGGAAACCCGCTCTCCATGGTGTGGTGGCCCGGTCAGAAGTGTTCATGGCCAGGGCTGGTCACAAACCCTCTGTGGCAGCTGTGCCAGGCAGGGCTTGTCCTGGCAAGAATCAGTGGCTCGGGCCTTAGGCAGAGCAGACAAAGGCTGGGGTCAGGAGGAAGCATAGCCAGAGGCAGAGTCCCTGGGGACAAAGACTGGCAGGGCCTGTTCAGCGACAGGGCCACCCAGGGACCTCAAGGGTGTCAGGAGCTAAATCCGTCTCCTGCTGAGGCTGCTGGTCTCCAGCAGGCCTCTGTGTCCTAGTCTGGTGACAGGTGAGCGAGACTTGTGCCAGAGGAGAGCCGTGAGCTGGACAAGGACATCACACCCAGTTGGCCAAGGCAGAGCCCCCCAGCCCCGGGCCCCACAAGGGTGGCAGTCCGGTCCCTTCCCCAGTAGCTGCCGTGCGGATCTTTGGCCTGGGCCTTCCTCTAAAACACCTGTGTGCTGCTCAGGTGGAACGATCTATGGCCACCCTGTCCCTCCGTTCTGCTCTGTCATCACCCCAAGTTCTCAGGCTGTGCCCCACTGTGGTGAGAGGCACGCACTAGTAGTGAGCACAAGTATCCATCATGCTTCGCGTGAGGCACAGGTTTGCGTAGTGAAGCTGACCATAATCTATGGTGTGTGTCTCAGGACAGAAGTTTGCTACAGCCAAGGCGCAGGCCGTGAATGACCTTAAAGTCCTCCCTGGGTAAACACACCCCTCTGGTTGTCCTGGACGCTCTCGAAGGCAGTGCTGGAAGCCCTCTTTCCTGAGTGTCATTGTGAGCTGTGATGTAAAACGCTATGAGTGCCCAGTACCGTCCAACGGAAAAGCAGCTCGTCAAAACATCACAGTGCAGCCTCGTCCACCTTATTCACTGGACCCGGCGCCGTGTGATTCTCGGCTCTTCCCAGTCAAGTGACCGTGAAAAGTCAGTGTTTTTAATCAGTTCTGGACCTGGAGGCAGCCATTTCCACTCAGTAAAGACACTCATGCAAGAGGACTTCCAGCGTGCTTAGGAAATGGTAAGAATGACGGGAGGCATGTGCTCAAAATGAGCAGGAGGACTTTGAGAGCGATTTATGGTGGAGTGTCTTTTCTGTAATACATTAAAATTAAACATGCACTATACATGCACAGCTCGTAAGAGTGAGGATGCATCGGCCTCCAGGAACTCAGGGCTTTCTGAGGGCAGAGAGAAGCTTGCGTGCAAGCCCTAAGTGACCAGCAGCCTGTGTCAGTAGAGCGAGCAGAGCCCAGTCATGGAGCAAGGGTCCCAAGGAAGTGCCCGACCACTCCTAGGGGCTCAGGAAGGAAAGGTTCCCTCTTTCCAGGACTGGGGGCAGCCAAGGAAACTGGGTCCCTGGTGAGGTTAGTGGACAAGCATAGAGTACAGGACCCCACTCTCCAGCTGCTCCCTCATCCAACCCTGTGAGCTGGGGGTGGGGGGGTCAGCCCTGCCGGGCGGAAGGGGACCCTGAGGCCCAGGGGTGTGCGTCAAGCTGCCGGTCCCCAGCCTAGGCTGGCTGAGTTGGCCTCCAGACCCCTGAAACAAGAGGAGAGGACCGGTAAGGGTGGGCTGCAGGGTGGGGCTTGGGGACAGGATGGTGGCCCCTGAGCCTGCAGAAAGGAACAGAGGGGAGGAAGAAGGTTGACTCTGTGTCCCAGGAAAGCAGCGCGGGAGAAATGGGCCGTCAATAGGTGATTCCCGCTGAGGACCAGCAAAGAGGCAGAGGGCACAGCAGGTGCCTGCACTTGACACAGGGAGACTGTTGATACCCGATAAGACAAACCTCAGATGCTTCAGTTCGAGAAACTGGCCGTCTGCTGCAGAGATGAGTCATCTCTGTATCTCTCTTTTCTAACTTTAAAACCACAGAACAAAGCTTTCCTTAAGCCTGTTTTTTTGTTTTGTTTTTACTTTTGTAATTTGCTTTTTGAGACAGGGTCTCACTCTGTAGTTCAGGCTGGGCTTGAACTCATATATAGCCCATGCTGGCCTCAGTGTCTTGGTAATCCTCCTGCCTCAGCCTCCTCAGTGCTGGGATCACAGGTGTGGGCCACCACACTCGGCCTGTTGCCTTCTTTTTAATACCTTGAGATCAGCCCAGGGTGGGCTAGCAGTGGTCACTTCTGGCCTTTGTGGGACAGTGGGGACTCGCTGAGAGCCACTTGGATTCACTTGTGGTATCAATCAACACCTGCAAAGGCTTCTATGTTCACCCTCATGTTGTTATTGGGGGCACTGAGGCACTGAGCAGCCAAGCCCCCAGCTGAAGACCATGCAGCAAACAGGTGGCAGAGCCCAGGTGGGGTCTGGAGATTGTCTCAGGGCTGCTTCCAGCCACCAAGGCTCCTCCGTTCTGAGCAACCTCATCTGCCAGGCCCTCTGACTTCTATACCCTGTTCATCCCCAAGGTCCCTGTGACTTTGACATTTCCCTTATTTTTATTCTCTCTTATTTTTAAATAAATGCTGCTTTTCCTAATTACAAAAGTTAAACTTTTTTTTTTTTTTTTAGCCAGTGTTTGGCTGTGCTGCTCAGGCTGGGCTCAAACTCCTAGGATCAAATGATCTTCCTGCCTCAGCCTCCTGAGTAGCTGAGACTAAAGACACATGCCACCATCCCCAGCTATATTTTGGGAATATTGAAAAGTATAGAAAAACAAGAGGAAAATTGTGATCCTTTTGTGATCCTTCAACTCAGAACTAAGCGCTGTTAATAGTTTTGGGAACATATTTCCAGTCTTTCTTCTTTTTATAAATATGCATATTTACTAAAAATTATTGCCATGGGCCAGAGGGTTAGCTCAGTGGTTCTGGCGCCTGCCTCGCAAGTGCAAGGTCCTGAGTTCGATCCCCGGTAACCATATAGAATGCTGGGTGTGGAGACTCACGCCCACCAACAATCAACACCTCATACCACAGTGCCGGGCGTGGTGGCTCACGCCTGTAATCCCAGCACTCAGGAGGCAGAGAAAGGAGGATTTGCTGAGTTCGCGGCGGCTTTCCTGGGCACCATAGTGAGCTCAGGGCCAGCCTGAACTACAAAGCGAGACCCTGTCTCAAAAAAAAAAAAAAATTATTGCCAGATGTGATACACATGCTGATGATCCCAGCACTTGGGAGGCTGAGGCAGGAGGATCACTACAAGTTCAAGACCAGCATGGGCTACATCGTGAAATAGAACAAAAGACACTGAGCTATCCATCCCCCTCAGAAATTTCCTAAGTCTTTCAGGAATCCCTTCCCTTCTGAATGCTTGGTCAGGTGAGAGCACCTGGCCAAGGTGCACTTCAAAGAACAGAAAGGTTTCCCCAGGGGAGCTCCCTTTTGCTCTGAACCTGTAATCGCTCAGAAATATAAGCTATTCAGAAAAAGAAAATAGCTTTTATTCATGACACTAAACAAAAACGTGCTGTAGAACAAAATAGTTGCCAAATGTACAATGCATGTACTCAGGATTAGAGTCTTGAATATACGAAGGTCTTCTAGAAATAAATAAGAAATATTACTCGGGAAACTGAGGCAGGAGGATCACTAAGTTGCAGGCCAGGCTCAACTACGTAGTGAAACCCTGTCTCAAAAAACAAAGAAAAAATAATTTTTTTTAGAAAGGCAGGAAGAATGCAGCCACGTGTTTCTGCAATAGAGGAAACTTACATTGTCAGAGGACACATAAAAGATGTGTAATTTCATCAGGAACCAGGCAGATGCTAATGAAAGCTTTCCACCAGGTTAGTGAAGCAAAAGAGACCAGAAGTCCAAGTGTGGGCAGGAATGTGGGGCAGAGGGAATTCTCTCCTCCTAGTGGGGTGTGAGCTCCTTCCACTCCTTAGGACAGCAGTCAGCATGACAGGGCCAAGGGTTTACTGCTCTGGCTGGTGCCACCCAGTCAGGACTTACCTCTGCCTGTGCCCTAGTGCCAGTTTTCCTCATCAGGGCACTGTGCCAGTTCAGGCCAGCACTCTTTGCATTGTATTTTATTTGGTTGTCTTGGTTTTTCTGAATCGGAGTCTCACTGTGTGTCCCAAACTGGCCTTTAACTCTTGGCAATCTTTCTGTCTCAGCTTCCTGGGTGCTGGGATTATAGATGTGCGACACCATGCCTGACATGCAACCAAGTTCCTGAGCGGCTCCAGGAGCGGCATCAGAGGCTGCACCCCGGGTGCAGGGGAGGAGCGCAGGTAACATCCCTCACGCAGGGTTGAGAGGTGCCTCAGCCGACTCCGCGGCTGTGAACCTGGCGCTCGGTCCAGGATTTGTGACCCACCTGTGGCTCCCTGGAGTGACAGGCCAGGCATGATTTCTGCACACTTTCCCTGGGAGGAGAGGGGTCAGCAGACTGTCCCCTGCCCGAGTCCCTCGTGTCCCTGATCTATAAAAGCAAGAGTGGCCTCCTCCAGCCAGAGTCCAGATTTGGGGCAAGACGTCATTTGAGCCTCCAAAGTTAATCCATGGAGACAAAGGGGCTCCACTTTCCACTGCTGAAATTGGAGTTTTAGTTCCCCAGAACCAGCAGGAGTCATGTCCACTCGGGGATGGAGGTGCACAACTATAATCCCAGCCCAAGTGAGCACTCCTCAGAGGAAAGAGTACAAATGGCCAATAGATATGTGAAAAAAAAAAATTTGCCTGGTGGTGTCTTGAATTTTGATCCCAGAATCCAGGAAGCTGAAGCAGGAGGATCTCCATGAGTTTGAGACCAACCTGGGATGCATAGAGCATTCAAGGCCAACCTGAATTATTGACACAGAGCCAGACTCTGGCTAGTAGAGAAGTGCAAATTAAAACAACACCGTGATTCCCTCTTACCCCAGAAAGAATGGCTATCATCAAGAAATTGAATAATAACAAATGCTGGCGAAGCTGCAAGGAAACAGGAATGCTTCTCCCTTACTGGTGGGAATGTAAAGTGAACAAACATCATGGGGATTCCTCAAAAAATTAAAAGAGGGCTGGAGATTTAGCTCAGTGGTTCTAATGCCTGCCTAGCAAGCCCAAGGTCCTGAGTTCAATCCCAGTAATGACATACCACAATGCCGGTTATGGTGACTCATGCCCACCAGCAATCAGTACCACATACCACAGTGCTGGGCGTGGTGGCTCACCCCTACAATCCCAGCACTCAGGAGGCAGAGGCAGGAGGATTGCTGGGTTGCAGGTTTGCCTAGGCTACATAGTGAGCTCAGGGCCAGCCTGAACTACAAAGCGAGACCCTGTCTCAAAACAAAACAAAATAAAACAAAAAACTAAAGGTAGAAATTCCATTTGAGTCTGCTAGTCCCCATCTAAGTGTCTTCCCAAAAGAGTTAAAAACATCATATTACAGTGACCCACGTAATCCTATGTCTATAGCAGCACAGCTCCTAATAGCCAGATCTTGGAAACAGTGCATATGCCCATCATTGGATGAATCAGCAAATGTCATATTTACACACAATAGAATACTACTATTTGATAAAGATAAATGAGTAGGAAATGGACATACCTTGAGACCATAATGTTAAGTGAAATAAATCATAGCAGAGTTGGTGGTGCACACCTAAATCTTGGCACTTGGGAGGCAGAGGCAGGAGGCTAGCCTGAGCTATATAGCAAAACCTTGACTCAAAAAAACAACCAAAATGTTTTGAGGGACAGCCGCACCATTTCATATGCCCACCAACAGTGTGCAAGGCTCCATTTTCTCTGCATTCTCACCAATATTTATTTCCATGTTTTTGTTTGTTTATAGTTCTAAGGATTGGACCCAAGGTCGGTGCACTGAGCTGCATGTCCGGCCTTTTTAAATTTATTTTTTAAAGTTTTGAGTCAAGTCTCAATAAGTTAGTTACTAAGTTGCTCAGGTGGGACTTCAACATGTGATCCTCCTGTCTCAGCCTCCTGAGTGCTAGGATTACAGGCCTATTCCACCATCGCAGGCTCATTTTTTTTTATGGTAATGACCAAAATGTTTTTTGAAGTAGTTTTTGACGTTACTTTTTTTTTTTTTTTTTTTTTTTTTTTTTTTTTTTTTTTTTTTTTTTTTTTTTTTTTTTTTTTTTTTTTTTTTTTTTTTTTTTTTTTTTTTTTTTTTTTTTTTTTTTTTTTTTTTTTTTTTTTTTTTTTTTTTTTTTTTTTTTTTTTTT
>PVIC010000732.1:0-92592 GCA_004025085.1 Thryonomys swinderianus | reverse complement strand
ACTTGCAAGGCAGGCGCCGGAACCACTGAGCTAACCCTCCGGCCCTTGACGTTACTTTTGAAAAGCCAGGCCAATCTGCCCTTTATCTGTGCCCTCTAAATGGCACCGAGGTTCATCACAAAGCCCAGTGTCCCTGGAGCTGGTGACTCCCAGGTGATGCCACTGGCCATGACCCAATGCTCAGGGCCCCCTGGGACCTCTCTGGTGGAGAGCAGCACCTCGAGGCACCCTTCCTGTTCACATCGCTGCTGGGACACGCTTGTCCCTGTCTGTCTCAAAGGCAGGCTGGCTTCCCTATGCTTGGCCACTCCCAAAGTTTGCATACAGTGTGGGGTCCCTGGCCAGGATGGGACATCATCAGGGCTCTGTTGCTGGGCACGGGGGACCTGGCAGAGTGGCAGATGGAAGCCGATCCTGTCCATGGTGCCTGTCCCAGAAGTCCCTGTCCCGGCCCTGCGTGTTCTGCTGGTAGCTATGGTGAGGGCCAGGCAGGGACAGGTCCTATCGACAGCCTGAGAGCCTGGGAAGCCCCTCAGGCTGGGGAAGTTGTCATCTGCCCTGCTATGTGGAAACCCAGTCACCCCAGTGACTCTCACATGGGGCTGAATGTCCCCAGGCAGAAGTGGGGGCCGTGACACCAAGTCAGCTGCTTACGGTAGGCTGCTGGGGCCAGCTCCCACGAGCCTGCTCAGGTCCATAGCTCTCAGGGACAGCACCCATGCCCTGTACAGGACCTGGGGCCAGGGAGGGGCTGTCGGGGCCAGCAGTGAGGGCTGGGACTGTGCGGGTATCTGGGGCATAGGAGAGTCAAATGCTGTGTCACTGAGATTCTTTTTTGGTTTTTGGAGACAAGGTCTCACTATGTAGCCCAGGCTGGCCTCGAGCCCCTGCCTCCTGCCTCCTGAGTGCTGGGATGGTAGGCTTGCTCCACCGGGCCTGGCTTCAACAATGAAATTCCTGATATGCTTGTTGTCCTGGCAGCACCCACAGTGACCCCCAGGACTCTCCCTAGAGAAGGCCTGACAGGACCACACCACCCCTGGGTGACCTCTGGTGCCTCTGAAATCTCTGTGATGGTCTAGATGTGGTTGGACAAAGGCTCATGTGCTGGAAGATGGGTTTGGGTCTAAGCCACACCTGTAATCTCAGCACTCTGGGAGGCTGAGGGAGGAGGATCACAAGTTTGAGTTCATCCTGGCCAATTTAGAAATTTGAGCAAGATCCTTTCTCAAAATAAAAATAGATAAATGAGCCGGGCGTGGTGGCTCACGCCTGTAATCCCAGCATTCGGGAGGCAGAGACAGGCGGATTGCTGAGTTCGAGGTTTGTCTGGGTTCCATAGTGAGCTCAGAGCCAGCCTGAACTACAAAGCGAGACCCTGTCTCAAAAAAAAAAATAGATAAATGAATGAATAAATAAACAAGGGCTAGAGATATAGCTCAGTGCAATATCCTCAGGGTTCAATTTTCAGCACAAGAAGAGGAAGAAGAGAGAGAAGGGCCTAGTGACGGGTGTGTAGGTGTTTGTGGTCAAGCCCCCAGAAGTGATTAAGGTCACTGTCATGGAACCCTGGTTAGTTTTGGAGACTGGTTATAAACAGTAAGGCCAGCCCTGGGGGCAGCTGATGGCAGAATGCCTGCCTAGCATGTACCAGGCCCTTGCTTCTCTCCTCACCACAGGAAAAGATTTTAAAAGTGGGCCCAGCCCAACTTCTTTGCTGCTTGTCTCCCTGTCCCAGGGCTCTAGCATGGTCCTACCTGCTGGGCCATGATGCAAACAGAAGGCCTTCACCAGAGCTGACAGGGGCTAGCACCATGATCATCCTGAATAGCCTCTTCTCTTTTTAAAGCTTCCAGACTCAGGCATTGTGTTATAGCTACAGGAAACTGGCTTGCTATGGCTCATGCCACATCTGTCACAGCCCTGCCTTGTCACAGAGATGTCTGCTTACATGTGTCACTCTATAGCTGGACTGTGAACTCCTGAGGACAAGGTCGGTAGCTGAGGTAGTTGCCGAAGACTCCATACCAAGGCAGTGCTTTAGTGGCAAAGGAAAGCAAGCCAGATGACCCCTGATTATGAAGAGTTGGATTTTATTTTGTTTTGTTTTGCTTTTTTGAGACAGGGTGTCACTGTGTAGTGCTGGCTGGCCTTGAACTCACTGTGTAGCCCAAACTGACCTTGAACTTGCAGTGATCTTTCTGCCTCAGCTCCTGAGTGCTGGGATTACAGGTGTGGGCCATCATGTGTGGCTGTAAGGAGTTGGGGTTTATCAGGAAAACATGTGTGAAATAATGTGATCTTGGTTTTCATAAAACCAAGGGCAATCTCCAGCTAAATTCCTGTACTGCTGTTTCTCTCAAAAGATACTGATGTTTGTGGCATGGGTGTTGCTTCCTGGCACTGGGAAGGAGGTGCTGAGAGCTGTGGAGTATGCCAGGGCCTCCACACCCAGGTCCATCCTTCTTCCAAGAAGTCCTGCGTGGGTTTGGTCCTGGGAAGGAAGGCCAGGATAAGAACCCAGTGAAAAACTTTATATGAGTTAGGGACATAGCTCAGTGGCACACCTGGCAAGCGCTAGGTCCTGAGTTTAATCCCCAGTACCACAAAAAAAAAAAAAAAGATAAGCTTCACGTAGATGTGATGGCACATGCCTGTAATCGCAGCACTCAGGAGGCTGAGGCAGGATGGTTTCAACAAGTTCAACCCAGTGAATTCAATGTATTGAGTTCAAAGCCAGCCTGAATTCCATAGTGAGACCCTGTCTCAGTCATCTACCTCCCCATAGAAAAAAAAAGAAAAGCCCCATATGGAGCAGTCAGAGACAGAACCAAAAGGCTAAGGAGGAACTGGATTGCAGATTGGAGCTGGCAGAATCTTGACCTTCATGTGGCCCATCTATGATGTGGTAGGAACCAGACTGGATGTCTCCTGTCACTCACCGCCTGTGTATCATGGCTACATTTCTGAGTTTGTCTGAGTCTTTTTTATTTTTGGTACTAGGGATCAAAGTCACAACCTTGTGCTTGTGAGGCAGGTGCTGGAATCACTAGCTAACTCCTGGCCCGAAGACGTTTTCTTTGAGACAAGGCCCTAACCCTACTGAGTTGGAAAGGCTGGGGCAAGCAATTCTGCTTCATCCTCCCCAGTAGCTGGGACTACAGGTGTCCCCGCTCCAGGCTGAGTTTGCTTTCTCATGGTTCATGTGGGAAAAATAATGGCATCTGTACCACCTTGAGGTTGCTCTGGACATTAATCGAGGCAGTGACTGGTAGCTGTGAGGCCTTACCATGGGGCCAGGACCTTCACTGCTGTCAGAATCACCGGTTTCCAGGAGGTCTTTCAGCACCACTCTGTGCTTTTGACTTTGGCTTTTTCCAGAAATGTTTACATCCAGGGCTCAGTCAGTCCCCAGTCCCCCTTTCCTCTCTTCCTAAGAAAACCCCATTCAGATTAGGGTCACTGTGACCAGCCAGGGTCAGAGTGTGTCATGGCTGCCTATGCTGTCTCTTCCCGGCCTCTCCTGCCGTGGGGAGCCCATGTGAGCCCACTGACTCAGCCAATGGGCCCAGTGGGAGGACCATGTGACCAGCTCCAGCCAAGAGAACTCAGGAGGATCGCTCCTGGATGGCTACCTTTTCCCTCCTAAGGCTTGGAGCTGCAACACAGACTACAGACTACACAAACACACATATGTGGTGCTACACACAAGTACCACATACGCATCATAGTAGTTTCAGAGAGAAAGGCGATGTCCACTGTGACATTGCTGAGTGCCAGCCCAGCCCACTTCCAGTTTTTATTATACGAGACAAAGATCACTTTTTTTTTTTTGGCAGTACTGGGGACCGAAATGCCACTATTTTCTTACATGTCCTGTAAGATCTGCTGCCTACAGTTGTATTTACTCAACATAATTATTATTTATTTTGGTTTTTCTATACAGGGTCTCACTATGTAGTTCAGGCTGGCTTTGAACTCACTGTGTAGCCCAGGCTGGCCTTAAACTTGTGATCCTCCTGCCTCAGCCTCCTGAGTGCTAACGTTACAGGTGCCTGGTATCATGGCTGGCTCTTGGTATATTTTTTTCCTTTGGCTCTCACCCTCTGCCTTCATTCAGGACTCTGACCCTGGTGCTCACTGGCAATGGAGTGGTCTCTTTCTCCTGTTTTTGTTTTTAAAAATGTCCCCCTGGTACCAAGAATGGAACTCAGGCACTTGCACTTGCCAGGCAGGCGCAGCACACTGGGCTACTGCCTCCGCCCTTCAATGTTTATTTTTATGAGTCCATGCTTGCAGTACATAATGGTTACATTGCTCGTGGGGAGTTGGTACAAGTTCGCAACACGTCTGACTCCTTTATGCATCCCCTTCCCCTCGGATGGAGCATCCCTCATGGATGAGGTGCCCACGGGGACCAGGTATCCACACTGCCATGCAGCATACACACCACCAGCCTGCCCAGCCACCCACCTAAAAGTAAAAGAAGCTGAGTTCTGGGGGCCGAGGTCCTGCATTGAGGGCTGGGTGGGGCACAGTGGCACAGCACCTGCTGGGGGTTCTCATCTCCCCCACACCCCAAAACTAAGCCTGGAGCTGACACCTGGCTGAATTCCATTTCCATCACTGTACCTCACACCTGCGGTTAGTGGGTGCTATGCTTCTCGGGGAATGCACCGCCTGCCGGGGCCTCTGCAGGCCCTGGAAACGCTCCCTTTCCAAGGCTTCCTGTGCTTCTACCCGACAGACACAAACACATCTGCAGCACATATTTGGTGCTATACTTTTTTTTTTTTTTGAGACAGGGTCTCGCTTTGTAGTTCACGCTGGCACTGAGCTCACTATGTAGCCCAGGCAAACCTCAAACTCAGCAATCCTCCTGCCTCTGCCTCCCGAGTGCTGAGATGACAGGTGCTATACTCTTTTGAGCCAGGATCTTGCGATGCAGTCAGGCTGACCTTGAACTCACTATGTAGCCCGGGCTAACTAATGGTGATCCCCTTACCTCAGCCTCCAGAGTGCTGGGATTATAGGCGTGCACCATTACGCCTGGTTTTCCTAATGAAACCCTGACTCAAAAGAAAAAAACAAAAAGATTCCACTGTGTGACAACCGCTGATGAGGAGTTGGGGTCTGTGGGTGACTGAGAGGCCCCAACCCAGACTTGTTTTGTGGAAACTGCCAGAAGGAGGACTCCAGGTGGGGAGCGAGGAGGAGGAGAGGGGCGGTGCTCCCTGCCTCCCTGCTCAGGCCTTGTTCTCAGACCCTAATTTAGATCAAGTCCTGGCCAAAAAGGGGGTTGATCACTTTATATTTTTGTGTCGGCACCATAGTTTTTGTTTGTGTTTCTGTGACCGTGACCTTTTTCTTCAGAAACCGTTAGCCTTTTTATGGTGCTTATTTTTCTTCTCTTTTTATCTTTCACTGTAGAGAGGCCACACCGAAAACACCTGGGGCTCTACAGGGTCTTTCCTGGCCCTGAAGCAGTGGCGCGGTGGGGGAAGTCATTGATCTTGACCCAGATTGTTCAGGTCTGCGGGTCCGGCGGGACCTTCAAAGCAACAGCTTTCCAGGCCCCGGATACTCAGGCCTCTGAGGCCACTGGAAGTCTATAAACTGTTTATAAACCAGATGCTTCCAGAGCAGCTCAGAGCCTCCTCAGAGGAGCCAGCAGCTCTGGGGGGGGCCTCAGGGCTGCCAGCACAGGAGTCATCAGTCAAACCGATGCTGGTGATCCCAGCACTCTGGGAGGCTGAGGAGAGTCGCAAGGTTGAGCCCAGCCTGGGCAATTTAACAATTTAGTCCCCTGTCTCAAAATGAAAACATGGTGCTGGGTTCAACCTCTAGTACCATTAAGTCAGTCAATAAAAATAAAAATTAGGCCAGGTGTGGTGGCACATGTCTGTAATCCTAGCACTCTGGAGGCAGAAGCAGAAGGATCACGGTGAGTTCGAAGCCTGCCTGGGCTACATGGTAAGTTCAAGGCCAGCCTGTGCTCCACATTGAGTTCCTTGAATATATTGGTATTTGTAAGACAGAGAGGAGGAAGCCATCGTCTTCAGTCATGGTACAGTTGAAGTGTAGCACGCTGTACAGAAGCTTCTTCCCAGTCACTGCCGAACATTTATTGGGGACAAAGCATTCTGCTGTCCTTTAGATGCGTTGTCTCCTTTAATCCTTCAGAAAACTCCCTGCAGGTAGCATTCTCATTTTACAGATGTACAGACTCAGAGAGATTACATCATTTGCCAAAGGTACAAAGCTATCAAGATTTGGACCAGGTCTATCTGATTGTAAAGTCCATGCTTTGAGTTATATTGCTTGTGATTTTGATCATAATTGGATAATCTAAATAGGCAAGAGTGACAAATTTTTTTTTTTTTTGCTTTTTGAAACAGGGTCTCGCGTTGTAGTTCAGGCTGGCCCTGAGCTCACTATGGTGCCCAGGCAAGCCGCCGCGAACTCAGCAATGCTACTGTCTCTGCCTCCCGAGTGCTGGGATTACAGGCGTGAGCCACCACGTCCAGCATTGTGGTATGCGGTGTTGATTGTTGGTGGGCGTGTCTCCACACCCAGCATTGTATGTGGTTACCGGGGATCGAACTCAGGACCTTGCGCTTGCAAGGCAGGCGCCGGAACCACTGAGCTAACCCTCTGGCCCAAGAGTGACAAATTTTATGTATGAAGAAATCCTGGCAACAGTTTGAGTACTGATCTGTCCTATATCCTAAAGCATTATGAAGGTACCAAATAACCCTTTAGATGTGGAATAAATTCTAGAAATTTTTGTTGGGAGCCATTCTATATAATTTTGGAGAAAAACTGTCTCACAATTAGATTATGATGAGCGCTGTTTGAAGCCTAGTCTTCTCAACTGCAGGTCAGGTGGGTGGAGACATAACTCCATTTTGCTTCTGTTCATAGTTGAGACCTCAGTGGTCCCATGATGCCGTGAGCTCAAGGGCAAGAGCCTATCAGCTGAAGATCCTGGTTCTTTGAGAAGTAAGAGTAATACAAAAAGAAAGGGCCGGGGATTTAGCTCACTGGTTCTGGCCCACCAGCAATCAGTACCACACACCATAGTGCTGTGTGTGGTGGCTCATGCTTATAATCCCAGTACTCGGGAGGCCGAGACAGGAGGATTGCTGAGTTCGAGGCTTGCCTGGGCTACACAGTGAGCTCAGGGCCAGCCTGAACTACAAAGCGAGACCCTGCCTCAAGGAAAAAAAAAGTTTCACCTGGAAAGGGACAAATTCTTTATGAGCTTATCTCATCCCAGCAGCTGTTGTAGGGTTTTTGGTTTTGTTTTTTTCCTCATCTCACGTCTTCATCAACATAAGCCCCTCCTATGGACCTAAGATCCTCATGAACCTAACATGCTTATCATCACAGCATTATCACCACCCTCTAAGATATCTGATAACGTCCTATGAACCCAGTAAACAGTGGCATGGGCATACTGGAGAGTCTTTGTCTCCTCTGAGCCGCTGACCTCCTGGACCCCATACACTTTGCAATTATGCAAATCTCTATTGTCTTTTTTTCCCACCTTGTTGCCCACCTTTCTAGGCAGAGGATTGGTCACCCTCTGATACCCTCAGATACAGCTTTGTTCTATCATTTTACTCTGAGGTCAACTTCACGAGAAATATTTTATTCCAGTTATTTCAAACACTCTGAGATAGATTAAATAAGAAAAAAATTAGCAATACATGAGACTCTAGTAAAAAAATGAAAGTTACCAAACTATGCATGGTACATGATGCAATTTATAGGAAAGCTCTCAGGTAAAAACAATACAATCTGGGGCTGGGGATTTAGCTCAAGTGGTACCGCACCAACCTTGGATGCACAAGGTCCCGAGTTTGATCCCAGTACTGCCAAAAAAAAAAAAAAGTACAATCTATTTTGCATAGATTTATATATAAATAAAGGAATGGAAATGTATATTTTTTAAGTTTAGGAAAGTCACATACCTATTGTTTTTTTGTTTTTATGATGACAAAAGTATCACATTTATTAAAGATAGGGAAAAAACAGGGTCTATAGAGAGTTTGGGCCAAGTAAAATAAGAAAAAAGGAGGAAAAAAAACATACCCTGTAATGTATGTTAGGCTATTACAAATAGCCAGATCAAACCCACTGTTACATAAAGATTAAAGGAGAGCACCTTTGGACTGAACGCCTGTACTAGATCCTAACAGACCAAATTAGAAACCAAAATGGAGTCACTCATGCTAAACATCAGACCTAAAGTTGGCATGATGGCCTGTACATACAGTATCAGTGCTCTGGGAGGCTGAGCCAGGAGGATGGCAAATTGGAGTCCAGCCTGAGCAACTTAGTGACTTAGGGAGACTCAGTCTCAAGGTGGGTAGTAGTGGATCCAATCTCCAATGGAAAAGAGGGAGAAGTCAAACTTAAGCTACTACTAGAACTATCACCTATCTATCTATCTATCTATCTATCTATCTATCTATCTATCTATCTATCTATCTATCTATCTATCTATCTATCTATGGCACCAGGGATTGAACCTAGGACCTTTGCACTGAGCTATATCCCCAGCCCTTTTTTATTTTTTATTTTCAGGCAGGGTCTCACTAAGTTGCCTGGGCTAGATTCAAATTTGAGATCCTTCTGCCTCAGCCTCCAAAATGCTGAGAGTACAGGAGTCCACCAGCACATTAGGCACCTGCTGAGGTTCATGGAAGACCTGAGAGGGGACAGCTTGTCACCCACCAGCCAGCCCCACTCCTGCTCCCCCTTGTGAGTGTGGCTGTGGAAAGCGAGCCACAGCTCAGTCTCCCCTGTAGCAGCAGGAGGTGGGACAGCTGCCCCCTGGCCCTGCCAGCACAGGAAGGTGGCACCAGACCTCAGCTTGTCTTGGGCTCCCGGGGCTCCAGGCTGTTTCTGTAACTTGCATTCCAGCCCTGCCCAGGCCCGGGCCTGCCTGGGGCCCAGGAGGCCGCGATAAGCTTGGCTCCTCCTGCGAATCTTGCGAACCTTTCTGAGGTTTGGTCTCCATCCAGCCGAGCTCTTAGGTAAGGGCGCCGAGTGCTGGCCTGAGTCCTGCCCCGTGCACCCGCATCGTGGGCTGCCTGGGTCTCGGAGGAGTCACGGAGCTGGGCCCTCCTGGGCAAGTCATCCAATGCCATCTCTTTTGTTTGTTTGCTTTTTTTGTTTTGAGACAGGGTCCTGCCATGTAGCCCAGGCTGGCTATGAATTTGCAGCAATCCTCCTGCCTCAGCGGCCAAGTGCTGGGATTATAGGCATGTACTGCCAGGCACAACTCAGCCAGCCATATCTTTAAGTAGGGACTGAGGAACTCTTTGGCCTTCAGGGTGATACAGGTGTCCTGGGTTCCTGCGTGGTGAGGCTCTTGGATGGAACCTCACCCTGCGGGCAGCTGTGAAGCTGCCGTGGGCTTGTCCTAAGGCTCTGCGTGGCCTTGGCCTCCCCTCCGCTCCCTTCTGCACAGGGACTTCAGGGGCCACTTCCTCCTCTGCTCGCTGGCTCCGTCCAGCCCACGCCTGCCTTGGCACATGGGCCAGGGGTTACGTAAGGGTCTGGCGGCCTTTCTGGCCCCGTGGGTCCTGCCTACAAGTTCAGAACTGCCCTTCAGGGAGCGGCCGCCAGGACTCAGGGCTGGGGGAGGCGGTGTGGCAGAGGCCACCGTGGCAGGGGCGTGGCCCCCACAGGGACCTGGCTCGGGCGCTGGGCCTGCCGGTCTCCCCAGTCTGCACCGAGCTTCTGCTCCTGGAGGAGGTCTGCGGCTCAGCCCGCAGCTCCGCCCGAGAATCCCTGGGGTCCCACAGCCTCCCTTTGTT
Source organism: Thryonomys swinderianus (assembly GCA_004025085.1). Classification (NCBI taxonomy): domain Eukaryota; kingdom Metazoa; phylum Chordata; class Mammalia; order Rodentia; family Thryonomyidae; genus Thryonomys; species Thryonomys swinderianus. Next base: position 82,762 of record PVIC010000732.1, on the reverse strand, counting down.
CCTTCTGCCCGCTGTGACCCCTGCGTGCCCCGGCCATCCTCACCTGTGTCCCCATTCGTTTCCCTGTCATTTGATGTCTTGTTCCATTTGCTTCACAGTCTCCCCTCCCCACTTCTTCTTTTCTCTTCCGCCTTACTTTTCCCCTCGTAGCCGTGCTCCTTCTCCTCAAAGTCGGCTCTCACCCCAGCCTGGGAATTGGCCCCATGGGGAAGCGGTCTCTGTGACCCAGCTGCAGCTCTGGGCCTTGGTGAGGTGGGAAGAGTAAAACGTGGCTTCCCTCAGCTGCCCGAGTAGCTGTGCAGCATGGAGAGGTGAGCCGACTTCTGCTCCCACATGGAGGGCAGCACTGCTCCCCTTTAGTATGTTACTTTATTCACCTAGGTGCTGGGGGTGGAACCCAGGGCCTCCACACTGACACACATCCTCAGCCCCTTTGTCTTTCTTTAAATAAATTTTTTTTTTTTTTTTTGCGGTACCAGGGATCGAACTCTGGCCCTTGTGCATCCAAGGTTGGTGTGGTACCACTTGAGCTAAATCCCCAGCCCCAACAATTTTTAAATTTTGAATGAAAGTCTTGCCAGGGTGAACTTGAACCTGCAACCCTCTTGCCTCAGCTTCTGAAAGTGCTGGGGTTACAAGTGCGCACCACCACTTCCTGCTACTTACATATCTGTTCAGGAGCTGTGGTTTTCTGGACATCACAGTGGGTTCTGGGGTGTGTACAGAAGAATGAGAGATGCTTGCACAGTAGGCCCCAAAGGTGCCCAGCACAGTTTCTGTGAAGGGCTTCAGCTCAGTAGGCAGAGGTGTGGAGAACACTCTGGTGTGAAGCCCTGCGACGTGCGGAGTATAAGCCAGGGCCTCGTCCTCTGAGCTCCGCACCAGCACGGTCACAGCAGCACAAGCGACACAGCCAGCCTGTGCTCTCGCACCAGGGACTCAGAGGCTGTGTCATGCTCATCCACTGATTGTTCCTCTCCCTTTGCTTGATAGGACTGTGTCCCATTACGCACCTCCATGTAGCGCAGAGCTGCTCGGTAGCTGTGTACTGAACTGTGGACGGGAGCCTAGTGGAGAGATACATGGAGAAATAGATGGATGGATGGATGGATAAATATTTTGTTCTGTTGTAGTAGTGCTAGGGACTGAACCTAGGACCCGTGCATAGTAAGCTGCTCTGCTGCTGAGCTACCTCCCCAACCCAGATAGATGGATAAGTGGATGGATAGGTGGGTAGACAAGTGGATAAATGGACAAATGGAAGAACTGATAAATGGATGGATGGACAGATGGATGGATAGATAGATAAACAAATAAATGGAGGGATGGATGGGAAGGTAGAAGGATGGATGGATGGGCAAGTCAATGAAGATGATGGTCCCACCATCCTCTGCACTGTTTAGACCTGTGAGGAGCTCGGAGTTCAAGTCCAGAGAGCCGTGTCCTTTTTTAGGTTCCTGGCCTTGTTACTAAGCATGACCAGGAGGACAGAGGCGAGGCCGCTTGCTCCGCGGCACCACCAGCCATGTGGAGAGCCCAGCAGAGCAGCAGGGCCCACGGGGACCTGCTCCCTGCTCGCTGCGTGGTCCTGCACAAGTGACCCAGCTGGGCCCTGGGGAAAGCTGACAACAGCGCACCTCACAGCCTCATGGGGCCACTGTGGGGTCACGCAGAGATAAAGACGAGAGAGCTGGTGGGGAATGGGCTTGGAGCAGGACAGCAGTGGCTGCCCTTTAGCAGAGCTTGGTTTCAGGCCTGCTGTGGCTACTTGCAGGGCGGGCCCCACTGCTCCACTGAGCACCCCCCAGGGCCCAGCCGGGGCCCCAAAAGGGAGGAGACAGGGCACACCCATGTTTTCCATCCAGCTCCAAATTTCTACCTGCATCCTAACTTCTCTGTAAAGAGAATTTTTATAAAAACAATATGAAGGTATTAAAGAACTTTATTTTATATTTTATTTTATTTTTGAGATAGGGTCTCTCTTTGTAGTTCAGGCTGGCCCTGAGCTCACTATGTAGCCCAGGCCAGCCTCAAACTCAGCAATCCTCTTGTCTCTGCCTCCCGAGTTCTGGGATTATAGTCGTGAGCTACCACGCCTGGCAAGAACATTTTTTATTATTATTATCATTATTATTATTTTGAGACAAAGTCTATGTAGGGCTGGCTGGACTTAAATTCACCATGTAGTCCAGGCTGACCTCAAACTCACAGTGATCTTCCTGGCTCAGCCTCCACCTCCAGGGTGCTGGGATTACAGGCTTGTGCCACCAGGCCCAGTTATTTTGGATTGTTGAAACAGTCTCACTATGCAATTCAGGCTGCCCTTGAACTCATTTTGTAGCACAGGCTGGCCTCAAATGCACAATGATCTTCCTGCCTCAGCCTCCTAAGTGGAGGGACTAAAGGAAAAATCAGCCTCATCTTTGGTCCCAGCTTTCCAGCTCTGTGTTGTTACCATCTTTCCACCGAGGCCTTCCTGTTTGTGCACATGTGCGGTCTATTACTTAGCTGCAGTTATAGGCATCTGTTCTGTCTTCAGGTTACACTACACCCGAGCAGCTCTGCGCTACATGGAGGTGCGTAATGGGACACATTCCTATCAAGCAAAGGGAGAGGAATAATCAGCGGATGAGCATGACACAGCCTCTGAGTCCCTGGTGCGAGAGCACAGGCTGGCTGTGTTGCTTGTGCTGCTGTGACCGTGCTGGTGCGGAGCTCAGAGGACGAGGCCCTGGCCTGCCCTCCGCACGTCACAGGGCTTCACACCAGAGTGCTCTCCACACCTCTGCCTACTGAGCTGCCTAGGCGGGCAGTGTTTCGGGCACCACAGCAGACCTTGGGGGGCTGAGCAGAGCCCCGAGGGTCGGGCAGGAGCAGGAGATGGCCAGATAGCCCAGCCCTCAGCAGGGCAGCTGGAGAAGGGAGGGAAGTCATGGAAATACTTGGCCCAAGAGGAGAGGAGCCCTGCACCCAGAGGAAAGGTGAGTGGGCGATGGAGCGACACTGGACACTGCCAGGACCTAGGGCCAGAGTGGGGCACAGCCCTGACTCCATGGGGAGCCAGGCCGGCCTGGGCTGGGCCTGGAAGTGAGCCAGTCTGCCCTTTACATCTTCCACTTCCGGGCTTCGCAAGGGACAGAGACGGTGGGCTGTGGGCACTACAGGCTCCTCTGTGTAAAAGAGACTCTCACTGTCCAGTGCATGGATACCTCCTCCTACCTACTCAGGAGGCTGAGGCAGGCGAATCATTGAACTCAGGAGTTAGAGGCCAGAGCCTGGGCTACATAGTTCAAGGCAAATTTACACTGTATGGTATGACCCTTTTCAAAAAAGCAAACAATAAAAACCTCTATTAATATGTCTCCTATAATTTGGCCTAAGTGAATAGTGACAAGATGAGACAAAGGGTGAGCATGGTGGCACACATTGTAATCAAAGCACTCCAGAGGCGGAGGCAGGAGGATTGCCATGAGCTTGAGGCCAGCCTGGGTGACATATCGAGATCCTGTCTCAAAAAAAAAAAAAAAAGATGAAAATAAGAACACTCATCACAGCCTTCATAATGACCAAAAGCGTGAAGAAAACTTGTCTACTCATTAAGAAATGGCCACAGGGCCAGAGGGTTGGCTCAGTGGTTCCGGCACCTGCCTTGCAAGCACAAGGTTCTAAGTTCGATCCCGGGTAACCACATACAATGCTGGGCGTGGAGACTCACGCCCACCAACAATCAATGCCACATACCACAGTGCCAGGCATGGTGGCTCACACCTGTCATCCCAGCACTCGGGAGGCAGAGACAGGAGGGTTGCCACAAATTCGAGGCTTGCCTGGGCTACAGAGTGAGCTCAGGGCCAGCCTGAACTACAAAGCGAGACCCTGTCTCAAAAAAAAAAAAATGGCCACAGAATGATTAACTAATATTATGGAATAATATGTACTACTAAAATGCTACATGGCTGGGTGTGGTGGTGCACTCCAGTAATCACAGCACTTGGGAGGCTGAGGCAGGATCACCGTGAGTTCATGGCCAGCCTGGGCTACACAGCGAGACTCTATTGTGGAAAACAAATAACAACAAATGTTATATATATAGTAAATACATTTTACAAATATATTTGAAATATATACATATATATAGGCATTATAAGGAAGAAAAACAACCAATAAATCCACACCCTAGAAATAGAACTTGTACATTTCTTAGTGTATTTTCCTCTATGTTTTTGTCTACACTTCAGTTCCCATGATGTTGTCATTGGCACCTCCTATTTCCTGATTTATCCTCAAGGGTTCTATTTACAGCCAGGTTTGCTGGTGCACACCTGTGATTCCAGCAACCCAGAGTCTCAGGCAGAGGATCACTGCAAGTTGGAGACCAACCTGAGGCAGACCCTATCTCAAAAAAATAAAACAAAACAAAAGTTAAAAAGGCCCAAGTAATTTTTGTGTCCTCAAGCTGCAGTTTTTCTTAATAGTACCGTGTTTTTGTTCTTTGAGGCAAGATCCCCGCTATGTATTCTAGGCTGGCCTTGAACTTACGGGGACCCTCCTACGTTCACCCCAGAGGCCACGGTTTCCTTCCTCAGCATCCTCCATTCTCCCCCTGGCTGCATTTCTACTCCTCCAGACCCTGTCTTTGATCTTCTTTCTCTTCTTTTCACCAAAATCCTCAGAACCTTCATGGCAACCGCCGCCCTGCGGCAGAATTCCCCGGAAGCCCACGGCCCTGCTGGCAGCCTCACAGTGAGGGCTGGCGTGAGGCCTGTTACCCAGGGATACGTGGGGTGGTGTGTGTAGGGGGCCCAGCTGAATCCCCAACACAAAACACAGCGAAGCGAAACGCACACATTGGTTTCCTCTTTCAGGCCAAGTTAGACCAAGTTCTCACAGTGACTCTGCCTGCCCTGGGCTCGTCCTGGTCGCTCTGCTAGTGTGTCCAGCAGTCCTGCCCCAGGGCCTTTGCTGAGCACCTCCTGAGCCTGCAGTACTCTACTTCCCACGTCCACCGGCAGCTCTGTCATCTCCTCCCGTCTGTGTTCAAACCTCCTTCGTAGGGAGGCCCTTCGTCCCCCATGGGGACAGACCTATCTGTCTGTCTGTCCCCTGTGTTTCCAGAGGTCTTCCTGTCTGGGTCGTGACAGCATTAACTCATTCACTGGGCTGAGAGCATGCAGGGTCCGCGATCGAAGCCCCCACAGTGCTGGAACACGGGCGTGATGAACAGTGACAGTGAGGGCTGGACGTGCAGCGGTGCGGAGTTGGGGTGCCATCTGTGTGCAGGAAGAAAGGCACGAGTCTGGGGCCAGAGCTGAAATGGGGTGGTCTCTGTCAGCCACTGCTGGGTGCCGGTGTGTTCTGGTCTTCCCTGCCAGGGCTGGAAGGGGAGGGAAATACACCACTGTGTCACGGTCCATCTATGTGTCAGCAAGGCCTCTGGGGGCTTCTGAGACAGGCAGCAGGCCGAGAGGGCCCCATCTTGTCGTGCCCTAAGGTGCTGAACCTGCTCAGAGTTTTGACCTTCTGTGATTAGCACCTGTAATCCTAGCACTCAGGAGACTGAGGCAGGAGGATCTCCGTGGGTTTGAGGCCAGCCTGAGCTTCTGAGCAAGACCTTGTCTCCAAAACAATAATAATAATTAAAAAAAAAAAACAGAGTGGGAGGGACAGCCCTAATTTCGGGAGGCCAGCTAAAGTGTGCATGGAGTCTTCTGCCGGGACCAGAGCCCAGGCCTCAGGGAGGGGAAGGCGGGGTTCAGGAGCTTTCACCCTCACCCTGAGTCGCTAGGGGGCCACACCTGGTGTGCCCCAAGCTTCAGAGGCAGAGCGCTGTGACAGACGTGGCACATCCTCGCGTGTCTCTCTGCCGGCCCTGCCATGTGGTTCAGGAGGGAGGGGAAGTGGTGTGGGAGGAGCACAGTGTCCTGCGGTCACTTCAGCCGGTTCCCAGGGCCCTGCTGCACTCGCTCAACAGCTAGCCGTCCCCTCCTCTCCACCTGCTCTGTCACAATGGAAGAGGCCCTTGATCTCAACCTTGAGGTGATCAACCCTCCTGCCTCAGCCTCCCGAGTGCTGGGATTGTGTCATCACTGTGCCTTTGCCTGGCACTTTCGAGGCTCTAGTTTCCAACCCTAGCACTGCAAGGACAAATGTAGGCCCAGCATCCTTCGGAGCCAGGCAGGCAGCTGCAGACCCAGCTCCCGTGGCAGGCTGAGCCTGCAGAGACTGCCGAGGTGAGGGAAGGCTCCACGGCAGGAAGCTGAAGCCCTCAGTGCCTGTGGAGCCCAAAGTTCCTGCCTTATGCTTGGGGACGCCAGGGCCCGACAGCAGGAGCCTCCCCTCAACAGGAGGCCGGAAGCTGCCATGACAACAGGGCCCCTGATGACAGCGGTGAGGCTCAGACATCCTCCCCCTGCAGGATTTGTGCTTTACCCACTGAGGGGCACCAAGGGTGGCTTTACCCACTGAGGGGCACCAAGGGCGGGGTCAGGTGTCTCTGCCCCCTTGGGTGCAGACGGGGTTGGGCTCTGGTTTCCTCTTGGCTGGGGCTTCTCGCAGAAGTGTTGCCCTTCCCGAGAGTAAATAAAAACAGCCCCATTTCCAGGTATTCACTATCACACAGCTTCCGCTTCCGCCAAACTGTTTGCCGTGGTCAGTGTGAAAACTACACACACCCAGGACCACTGCGAGGGAATAAAGCCCACACCCCGACTGCAGACTGGGGCTTGATTGTCTTGTTCTTCAAAAACAAATGAGGTCTTTGACTTCAGGTGCTTGGGAGGGTCAGGTCTTGGCTGTGATCTGCTCAGAGGGAGAGATTAGAACTGCAGCTTGTGCTGGAGATTAAGCCCAGTGGTTCTGGCAGCTTCCTGGCAAGTGCAAGGTCCCGAGTTCAGTCCCCAGTAACACACACCACAATGCTGGGCATGGTGGCTCACACCTATAATCCCAGAATTTGGGAGGCAGAGGCAGGGTTGTTGTGAGATCGACGCCAGTCTGGGCTACATAGTGAGTTCAAGGCCAGCCTGGACTACAAAGTGAAACCCTGTCTCAGGGGAAAAAAAAGGCAAATCAGCCCACACTTGGAAATTCACTCTCCTCAACTCTCTCAGAGCATGTTCTGCAGCTGTCATAGAATTCCCGAGACTGGCTAATTTATAAAGGAAAGAGGTTTAGTTTGGATCCTATTTCTGGAGGCTGGGAGGTCTAGCTTTTAACTCCTGCTGGGGAGCAGAAGGACTGAGCAAATGTGTGACAGCCATGCCGAGGTAACATACATAAGAACCCTCTCCTTAAAAGGCGTGACCCACCTGATGACGTCTTTCAGCTCCCCTCCTGAGCGGTTTCCCCGAAGACGTTGCTTCATAGTGACCCACACGTACCTGGTCTACGGCAGACAGCTCAGACTGCTAGGCCCCAGGAGCGGCCTGTGAGTCCGTCAGCAGACACAGAAAGTGTGGTATTTGCACATAGCAGAGCACTACTCTGCCGTGAAGAGGAAACGAGTCTGGGCTAAGGATGTAGCTCAGTGGTGCTGTACATCTAGCTGGCAAGGGCAAGGTCCTGAGTTCAATCCTGGTACCACCAAAAATTAATTAAAATGAACAAATGAGGGCCGGAGGGTTAGCTCAGTGGTTCTGGAGCCTGCCTCGCAAGTGCAAGGTCCTGAGTTCGATCTCCGGTAACCACATACAATGCTGGGCGTGGAGACACGCCCACCAACAATCAACACCGAATACTACAATGCTGGGCGTGGTGGCTCACACCTGTAATCCCAGCACTGGGGAGGTAGAGACAGGAGGATTGCTGAGTTCACGGCGGTTTGCCCGGGCACCATAGTGAGCTCAGGGCCAGCCTGAACTACAAAGCGAGACCCTGTCTCAAAAAGCAAAAAAAAAAAAAAAAAAAAAAAAAAAAAAAAAAAAAAAAAAAAAAAAAAAAAAAAAAAAAAAAAAAAAAAAAAAAAAGAACAAATGAGTCATTTGTAGGAAAATAGATGCACCTTGAGACTATATTGTTAAGTAAAATAAAACAGACACATGAATTTAAATATCACGTGGTCTCGCTTCTATGAGAAACCCAAAGCATAAAAGAATAAAAGAGAAAATAAAAGATAAGAGAAAACAGGGCGGTAAATCTCTTGCAAATGGGAAGGGGGCCGAGATGGAGGGAGGGGACAGAAAAGGGTTGATAAAGGAGCCGAGATGTGTCACAGCGCAGTCCCGCTCCCCCCCCAGGACGTGATCATCACGTATGATGAACGTGGACTCCTAAAAGGTTTCAGGGACACAGCAGCCTCCCCTGAGCCAGGAAACCAGGCTGGTGCCGGCACTGGCGGCCACCCCCGGGTCTGGGGGCTGCAGCCCCTCCGCTGGCCTGGGCCTCCGCTCACACAGGCGGCCCTGTAGCGTCATCGGCTGTCATCCGCCCCCTCGCGCCTGTCCAGCCTCGTCCTGCTGACTGCCGGCCTCTGTGCGCACAGCGAGGAAGCTGTGGCCACCGCCCGGCCACGGGCTCTGCCTTCTCGACCCTCAGCCCCGGGCAGTGCCGCACCGCAGGGCTGAGTTCGGGGCCAGGAGGGCCGGGGCCAGCACCCGGAAGTGTAGAGAACTCATTCTGTGGCTCAGTCCTCCTCCGGTGAGCGATGGGAGAGGGACCGCAGGTGGGTGACGCAGCCACATGGCAGCGAGCAGCTGTGTCTAGTGTGCTTCCCTGTCCTGCTTCCATTTCCCTCGTTCTTTTTGCTCTAGGTTCTAAAGCTCAGTAAAATACCAGCGCTTCACGCTTGACTCAGGCTCCGTCTTGTTTTGTTTTGTTTTGAGTTTTTTGAGACAGGTCTCACTATGGACTCCAGGCTGGCCTTGAATTCTGAGATTCTCCTGCCTCAGCCTCCCTAGTGCTAGGATAATGAGTGTGCATCCTTATCCCATGCCCAGCTTCTCTGAGCCTTTTGGACTTCTTAGCTTATGGGAACCAGTCACCGCTTTCTGCTTAAGGGTCAATCACGTAGAAAAACACCAACTGTTAAGAGCCCGTCAACAAAGCCCTGCTTCCCTCCAAAAGAACACACACCAAGCTCGCCCTTCAGGGTGTCTAGGCAGACTCCCTGTCCAGTACAGATGGGGAGATGAGGCCCTGACCAGACTGCTCTGTCAACTGGAGGCTGAGCCAGGCTAGGACCCACTCACCCTAACCCCAGAACTGCCAGGCATGGTGGCGCACATCTTAATCCCAGCACTCTAGGAGACAGAGGCAGGTGTAAAGCAGAATTTCAAAGAAAAGTAGTTCTCGGGCCAGAGGGTTAGTTCAGTGGTTCTGGTGCCTGCCTTGAAAGCGCAAGGTCCTAAGTTCGATCCTGGTAACCACATACAATGCTGGGCATGGTGACTCACGCCCACCAGCAATCAATGCCACATTCCACATTGCCGGGTGTGGTGGCTCACGCCTGTAATCCCAACACTCGGGAGGCAGAGACAGGAGGATTGCTGAGTTCGAAGCTTGCCTAGGCTACATAGTGAGCTCAGGGTCAGCCTGAACTACAAAGTGAGACCCTGTCTCAAAAAAAAAGAAAAGTAGTTTTCCTGTCAGAATGCAGTCTTCAGCACCTTGCAACTTTCTTTTTCTTCTTCTTTTCTCATTGTGTAGTTCAGGCTGGCTTTGAACTGACTATGTAGCCCAGGCTGTCCTCAAATTCAAGACCCTGAGTGCTGGGATTACAGACATGCACCACCAAGCGCAGCTCACCCTATGTAACTGTTGACCTCTGCTCTGCCATAAGAAAAGGTAAACAGCCCGATTCTGGCAGGAGTCCTCCTCTCCCTTTAAGGCTGACTCCCTCATCCCCCTCCTCCCTGCCCCCAGCACTAATAGGGCAGTTACATTCCTGAGAATGAGGTCTTTGCAGCCCTGCAGGAACTGTCTGCCCTCACGGATACAGAGGAGATTGGCAACTGTGCCCTGTTCTCACCAGCTTCACAGGGAACGCCCCTGTCACGCTGTGAGACGAGACTAACCTGCACTTTGTTTGCTTCTGTGTCCTCGCTTGTCCACTCCCCTAGCTGCATGTCACAGGAAAGACCACCCCCTTTCAGATGCATTTCCTTGCCTGGCACTCAGTCTTTCTGGGCAGAAAGTTCAGCTAAGTCAAGATGTGTCCAACAGTTCCTCCTCAGTCCCAGTGCTGTCTTCTACATCTTTTACCCTGAAACAGCAGGGTTACAGGTTCGAGCTCAGTCCAATCATGGAACTAATGCTCAGCCACAACCCCCAGTTCCTCCTGGAACTCCAGCCGGCCATGGGTCAAACAGAACAGTCAGGAAAACCCTGGGTCCACACAGCCTCGGTGCCCAAACTAAGAGAACAGGTGGCAGCGTTGGAAGCCGTCTATAGAGCCTGTCACCGCGCGAGGTGGTGAGAGGGAAAACCCCTGTGGTCCACACAGCCAACTTTGAGAACTCCCCACACTGAACTCGGACTGAAACATTAACAAATACAAACAAGCTTTGAAGTTGTTTGAAGATAAAAGGTATTTTATGCACAAAGCTCATGAGCGGAAGCCTGGGCTACTTTGAGATAAACTCCTGCAACTGGCAACGGGCTGAGAGGGTTGTGACAATAGATCTCAGACATGTTGTCTCCACCAAGCCTGGACAAGGGACACCAGCCCCAGAGGCCTGAGACTGCGCCAGTTCTCTGACGCTCATGTCCACGGCGACTGGGGCATGTTAACAACATCAACTCCAGACCCAAGTGCTATGTGTACAAAGCACAGTTTAGTCTCTTACCTGCCTGGCCATTTTGCCTGGCTTTCTGTGCTCTGAGTTCACCATCAGGGAACAGGACGCTTTGGGTTTGCTGTCGGGGAACAGCCAGCTATGCAAGGGCTGTCCTGAAGGTTAAGTGAACGAGTTACAGACTCAGAGTACAAGTGGTGGTTCTGTGTCGTGTTGGCTGTCATTGTTAGTTAAATCAGTCTCTCCCAGCTTGCGATGGTGGTGCCCGCAAGTAATCCCAGCATTTAGGAGGCTGAGGCAGGAGGATCCTCATGAGTTCAAGATCAGCCTGGACTGCAGAGTGAGACACTGTCTCAAAATACACACACACACACACAGAAAGAGAGAGAGAAAAAGGAAGGGAGAGAGAGGGAGGGAGGGAGGGAGAGAGAGAGGGAGGAAGAGAGAGAGAGATCCCAGCATGCCTGGCAGGGCTGGCCTTGAACTCACCATATAAGCCCAGCTGAAAGGAACTTCAGTGATCTTCCTGCCTCGACTTCCTGAGGGCCTGGCTAGGTGACCATTAATATTCGAGGAGCACAGGAGGAGGCCTTGGCAAAGGCATTGAAGGCATTGCCCATGGAGGGCCCAGCCCTTTGCAGCCAGGCCCCGCTGCACTCAGGCCTGCCGGACTCCTGGCCCTGGAGCTCTGGACCCTGACTCCTGCACCCAGAATTCACCATCTGGGTGTTGCTTCCATTCCTGTCTCTCTGGGTCTGGCACTTGGGGGGTCGAGGGAGACCCGGCCTTGCCCCCTGGTTGGGATGGCAGGGGCCTGTAGCTGTGGCCCCCGAGCGACCTTTCCAAACCCTTGGCATGAGCTGCTGGCTGGGCTTCCCTGAAGTGCTGGTGTCCAGCTCAGCTCAAACACAGTCATGCGGCTGGTGGGAGTGAGTCATTCTCAGCCTGGCTGAGCAGCCGCGCCTCGGAGCCCCTGGCCGCGGAGGAAGAGGTGCTCACCTGTGCGTCCTCCCCAGGAATGCTTTTAAATCACTGACAGTACTTAACGGCTCAAAAGCTTGGACTTGCTCTAGAATCCGGGAAAACCTTGTGTTGCTACTGAATACTCATGTGACCGTGCGCGGGTCACTTTCCATCTCGGGGCTCCCAGGTCCCGAGGTTAAGGAGGTACGATGCCCTCTGACGTCTCCTCGCTGCTCAGGACTAATAGGCCTGAGCTGGTGAACAGAGGTCAGGTCGAGGAAGATGAAGAAAGTTGAGCTTCGAAATTCAGTCCTGACACTTGCAGCTCGTGCTAACCCACTGCTGCTCGAGCCCTGGAAGCATGCCTACTCCAAGCACAAAATGCATAGCCGGCGCATGCCTGTCACCCCACCATTCAGAAGGCTGAGGCAGGACAATCCCTGTGAATTCGAGGCCAACCTGGGCTTCATAATGAGTTTAAGGCCACCCTGAACCACATAGTAAGACCCTGTCTCAAACATAAAAAATAAACAGTACAACCTCAAATTTAAAAAACCCTCAGGGGAAAATATGAAGATTAATTCTACTGACTTTTCTGCTTCTCAGACATACTCTGTTCCCCAGCCTGACAAAGTCCTGTGCTCAAGCAGTCTTCCGGCCCAGCCTTTCACAAAACTGCAACTACAAGCACATGCCATCAGCTCTGGCTCTGCAGACTGTACTACAGCCTCCAGATTTGGCCTGTCCTCCTCCGAATCTCAGAGTTCAAACGTCTGACCCATTGTACGGTTCTGTTGTAAGGGGTGACAATGATTCCTCAGATCCACTTTAAACCCCTGGCAGAAGGAGAGGCCTGAACTGAAGACGGGTTAATCCTCAGAGTGACAGGGCGGCACACTCCCCTGACCCAGCGCATCCCCACTGTGGTGTCAAGGTGTGTGGCATAGAGACGGGAGATGCGGCAGGATGTTAGCGGAGGCCCACTGGAAACAAGTCCTCAGCCCACGCCTCTTGGACCAAGTCCCTGAGATTCCCCGAGGAAACCCTGCAGTCATTGGCCGTGTGGCTTTAGTGAAACTGAGCATCCTTTCTTTTTCTCTGAGACAGTCTTACTGTGTAACCCAGACTGGTGGAAATCTTCCTGGCTCAGCCTCCAAGTTCTGGGATCACAGGCATGTGCCGCCGTGCCTGGTACTGCCCTGCTCGCTGGACCCTTGACTTAGAGTAGAACGGTGTAGACAGCGCTGAGCCTCTGTCCCGAAGACCAGCCCCCAGCCCAGCCAGAGATGCTAGAACTGCACGGCCTTTGGGCCCAGAGTGGCCTGCGCCATGTGCACAAAGAGCTTTTCCCTCTGTGTTTTGAAGAGGAACCAAACTTCCTTCCTGTAAAAGCTCATGACACAAGCAAACAAATCCTCCAAAAGCCCTAGAATTAAGGGGATCCGAAGACTGTACTTTTGAGATAAAGAGCTAAGATGTGGATCAGATGGAAGAGGTTGCTTGACGAGGAGGTGGGGGAGTCTCTGCTCTTCCCCTGAGGGCCACAGCTCAGGCACCCAGCCCCAGCCTTTCGTCAGGGCCTGAGTTCTGCTCTATGTGAAGAGGGGACACTGCTTTGCAGCCTTGGGCTTCCAGCCCCAGTATGGAAGCAGGCAAGGTGGCACCTCTGTGGCCCAGCACGCAAAAGGCTGAGGCGGGAGGATGACAGTGAGTACAAGACGAGCCCATTAAAAAAAAAAAAAGTCAATCATTTAAGGGAACTTCTCTCAGCAGCCAAACCTAGTCAGACTTCTGGTTTTGGCGTGGCCGAGGAAGGGCCTGGCTTCTCCTTCTTAAGGATGTGTGTTGGCTCCGAGCACTAAGGGTTCTTTTGCTGACGCGGAAAGTGTCTCCACAGAGGTGGTTTCTCCCCAGGCAGCCAGCCCCAGAGCCCCACCTGCTGCAGCCCAGCTGAGGCCGTCCGCGGGCTCCGGAGGGGCCCGAAAAAGTACCAAGCTCTCTGTGGGCACCCGCTGACCATCGAAACTCTGCCCCTCAGCCCCTGTGGCCTCTCCTCCCGGGCAGGGCCGCGTCGGGGCAGCCAGGTGGGCTGGTCCCTGGGGATGCAAGGAGCTGAGTCGACACAATTATCTACAGCACATTCTTTGTTCTTTTTTTTTTTTAGCAAAACATTTATGGGCACATTTTAGATATGCATAATGATAACATTCATTGTAGGGAATTTGTACTAGTACATAATGTATCGGATCAAACTTAGGACCTTGTGCTGGGCAGGCTGGCTACATCCCTGGCCAGATGATATATCTTGTTTCTTCTTTTTCTCCCATGCCCCTCTCCTTATGTACAAAAGCTTTGTTTCCACTTTTTCCTTCAATTTTCTTTCTTTTTTTTGTTTATTGTCTTTTGAGACAGAGTCTTGCCATGTAGCCCAAGATGGCTGACACTCATTCTTCCAGTCGAGCCCCCGAGGTGTGTAAGAAGTGTCTTCTGAGTCAACATAATAAAGGAAAAAAGGAGCCGGGCGTGGTGGCTCATGCCTGTAATCCCAGCACTCAGGAGGCAGAGGCAGGAGGATTGCTGAGTTCGAGGCTTGCCTGGGCTACGTAGTGAGCTGAGGGCCAGCCTGAACTACAAAGCGGGACCCTGTCTCAAAAAAAAAAAAAAAAAAAAAAAAAAAAAAAAAAAAAAATATATATATATATATATATATATGTATATATAAAATAAAGGAGAAAAGGAAACACTGGGCTGTAATGAAGAAGGTACTGTTACAGAGGCCATTGGACATTTTCCAGCTTCCTGATTTATTGTCTTCACATATAGAGAAAAGTTGATTCAGGTCTGTGGCCCTGGGGGATTCCCAAACTCACTTCCCTGAAATGAGTCTGGTGTGGTGCGGTGCGGTGGTGAGCTCACTTTCAAAATATGGCACATGCTTAAATTAAAGGAAGAATTTATTGCCGGCCATGGTGGTTCATCCCTGTAATCTCACTGGGGAGGCTGAGGCAGCAGGATCACAGGGAGTTCAAGGCCAGCCCCGGGGTGCATAGCGAGACCCTGTCTCAGGAAAACAAAACTGGTGACACCAGGTTCTGAAGCAGGGTCTGAGGTGAGTGCACCAGCTGGCCACGCTAGGGTTACTTGGCCCCAGCCACCACCGACAAGAGCCACTCAGGGCCATAGGCGTCAGGCCTGCATTTGCCTTCCAGTTGGGGGAAATTCTTAGCCAACGTGGGAAGTCCCTTTTATGTTTGTCCCTAGAGTGTAGGTTTGAGGAGGCTGTGAAAGGCCTGGGTGGTTCCAGGAGCTGGAGTCCTATTACAACACAGAATACACTCCAGGAAGACAGGACTGCGCAGGGACTTATGTGGCAGGAGGAACAGGAAACCTCTCAGACACTGAGGAAGGTAGTTGAAGAGCAGAAATGGTTCCTCTCCCACGCTGGCCCTCCCAGGTGCTCTTTATTAATCATCCTTAGGTTGGCTTCCTGAACTGACTCAAAGCACTTGTGAGCGAGGTATGGTTACATTGCCTTCTCAGAATGCAAATAAGATCAGATTAAATGTGCTACTTTGCCAGCCAAAATGGCCCTTGCCTGTAATCCCGGCACTCAGGAGGCTGAGGCAAAAGGATCTGTTAGTTGAAGGCCAGTCTAGGTACATAGTGAGTTCAAGGCCTGCCTGAAAGGGATAGAAGACCCTATTTCAAAGAAACCCAGAATAGAAAAACAAAAAAATAAATATACTACTTTGCAATTTGATTTATTTTTTTGAGACAGGGTCTTGCTTTGTAGTTCAGGCTGGCTCTGAGCTCACTATGTAGCCCAGGCAAGCCTCGAACTCAGCAATCCTCCTGTCTCTGCCTCCCAAATGCTGGGATTATAGGCAAGAGCCACCAAGCCCAGCACTGTGGTATGTGGTATTGATGGTTGGTGGGCGTGAGTCTCCATGCCCAGCATTCTATGTGGTTACCGGGATCGAACTCAGGACCTTGCACTTGTGAGACAGGTGCGGGAACCACTGAGCTAAATCTCCGGCCCCTGCAATTTGATTTTTAAAATTGTGCCATAATTTATATATAATAAAATTCAATGTCTTTGTTTTTTTAAAAAATATAATCTAGGCTGGCCTTGGACTCTTGGTGATTCTCCTGCCTCAGCCTCTTTCTTAAGACACGCACCACCACACTTAGCTTCTGGTCTGATTATTTTGATTGACGAGTTTTAATTGCTGGGTTTGTGGTACATGTTGATCACTGCTCAAAACAGAGCATGCACATTTCTACCTCCCAGAGACATCCTCAGGTTCCTTTCCAGTCAGTTCCACTGTGTGCCCCACTCCACATCAGAGGTGACTCTTTGCAGCCCGCTATCTTTTTTTTTGTTTTTTACTGAATACATCTTAGATGTGATTTGCGATCCATGTGCAGAACTCTATGTTACTCTTCTTTGTTGGTTTTGTTTTTGAGACTCAGTCTTATTATGCAGCCTAGGCTGGTCTTGAACTCAAGGTGATCCTTCTGCCTCCTGAGTGCTGGGTTCACTGGCGTGTGGCTCCGCATGCAGCCTGAAAACTCTCTCCAGAAATCGAAATAGTAGCCCTTCAGTCCCTTCAGACTTATTGCAACATTGCTCTTAACCTTATGAGCCCTTTCGGGTGAATTCTTTTCCATCCCACAGGTAAGCTGACCATCACCAGGGCAGAAGGTGCAAGTTTGAGCAGCTGCGCTGGAATTCACCCCCCTGAGGTCGAGAGCCACAGAGGAATCCTTTTTGCAAACAAAATCCTGATGACCCTGGAAGATTTTTTGCAGGGATTTTCCTATTTGCCTAACTTAAGACTTTAGGGGGAAAACAAAGCTCTGTTTTTCCTGAAGATCCTTTTTGTGGGGAGTGAGCGAGAGCAAGGTTGAGCGCTACTGAGGAGTGTGCTGTGATCTGTTCCTCTTCAGTGCTGGCTGGAGTCTTGGCATTTATTGCTTCTTTCATCTGGCTGGGTGTGGAGCAGAAGTCAGGACCGGAACTGGCACAGGAATCTTTACGGTCTTGGTATTTCCACCTGGTCCCTGACTGGGATCAGTTTTTTACAAATTACCAGCTCTAAGGATACAGGGCTACTTCAGTGGCCTCGGAAGACACCAGCCCATCATTGGTTTAAATAGCCTGAGATAAGGGTATTCACAGTCAGACTTTACAGTGCCCGCCTGTGTGAAGGACTCGTGTGTGTGTGTGTGTGTGTGTGTGCGCGCACGTGTGTGCATGTGTGCATCTTCACACTGAGCTACATTCAAAGCCCCTTTTTTATTTTGAGACAAGGTCTCATTAAGTCCCTGGGTTGCCCACTGTGCTTTTGAATTTGTAATACTCCTACCTCAGCCTCCCAGGGAAACAAGATGGAGATTTGTATTTACAAGCTTTTTAAAGATGCCTAGAGCTGGCCTAAACCTATAATCCCAGCACTCAGGACGCTGAGGCAGGAGGGTTGTGTGAGTTAGAGACCAGCCCAGGCTACATAGTGAGTTCAAGGCCAGCATGAATTACAAAGTGAGACCCTGTCTCAACAAAACAAAACAAAAAGATGTGTAAGGAGCTAGAGCAGCAGTACTGGAGAGTTTGGCTGGGTGCTGGTGTCACGAAGGGCTTGGTGGCCCCGCGCCTGGAGGGCGTGCTGGTGGAGCAGGGCCTGGGCAAGGAAGCTCTCTTCAGCCTCAGGTAACCAGAGGGGAACTTGCTCTGGCCCACAAGTGCACTTCTCATTGCGTTTTGGTTTTCTCTGTTCATCTAATAAAGCAACATGCCACAAAGGCACTTGGGAAAAATCTGGGCTTCTCAAGAGTTGCAAGTTAGTCTTTGTCCCAGAATCCTTCTATTCTCCTTTTCTTTCTTTCTTTCTTTTTTAGACATAAGCTCATTGTATAGTCCAGGCTAGCCTAGAACTCACACGGTCCTCTTGTCTCAGACTCCAAAGTGCTGGGATTATTGGTTTGGGCCACCACACCCAGATTTCAGAATCTAAATTTATTTTTTTTAATTTCTTATGAGACAGGGTCTTGCTTTGTGGTTCAGGCTGGCCTTGAACTCACTATGTAATCCAGGCTGTCTTCAAATTCACTGTGATCTTTTGCCTCAGCCGCCAGGGTACTGGCGTTATAGGTGTGCACAACTGTGCCAGCCCAGAATCTAAATTTATGGCACTAGCTAATCTTACTCTTTATTGTGCTAATGGACCTGAAGCCCAGAGAAGCTGTAGGAAAGGAAGGGTGTGTCTGGAGGGGGATCTGGATCTTGGATTCATTTTATCAGTCTCTTGGCAGGTGGAGAACCTTATAAACACTGTGCAGAAGCTGAAATTAACCCAAGGACATACTATTTCTTTTTTTGTTTTTGAGACAGGGTCTTGCTTTGTAGCTCAGGCTGGTTCTGAGCTCACTATGTAGCCCAGGCAAGCCTCGAACTCAGCAATCCTCCTGTCTCTGCCTCCCGAGTGCTGGGATGACAGGCGTGAGCCACCACGCCTGGCACTGTGGTATGTGGTATTGATTGCTGGTGGGCGTGAGTCACCACACCCAGCATTGTGTGTGGTTACCGGGGATCGAACTCAGGACCTTGCACTTGCGAGGCAGGCGCCAGAACCACAGAGCTAACCCTCTGGCCCAACATACTATTTCTTAACAGCTAACTATTGTCCTAGGGAAGAAAGTGTCCTCCCTCTCAAAACTCCTGATCTCCAGTTTTACTTTGAAACTTTTCCCAAGGCCATCCAGATTCTGCCTCTCTTTCCAATAATCCAGAGAGTACATTGCTCAGGAAATGCTTTAGCTGCCTTTTCTGATTTTGTTTCTAGTAGGCTAACATGCCAGGGAGCTTCTCTTCTCCCTCAGTCTCTCTTTGTCTCTTTTTTTGCCTTTTTTTTTTTCTTTTGGCGGTACTAGGGATCAGCCTTGGGCCCTTGTGCTTCCAAGATAGGCGCAGTACCACTTGAGCTAAATCCCCAGCCCTTGGTTTGGATTTTTTGAGACAGGGTTTCACTGTATGTTCAAACTGGCCTTGAATTTACTGTGATCCTTCTGCTTCAGCCTCCAAGTGCTGGGATTACAAGTCTTTTCTCCTATGTATGTTTTAGGCTGGTCATTGTGGTTCATGCCAGTAATTCTAGCACTTGGAAAGTCAAGGCAGGAGGATTGCCCCAAATTCAAGGCCAGCCTGGGCTACAGAGTGAGTTCAAGAACAGCCTGATTATAGTGAGACACAATTGCTAAAAGTCAAGACAAAACCAAAAGGTATCGAGGAGTAGTAAACTGGTTCTCTTTGGGACAGGTTGAATCTGAACTGGGCTTCAGGGCCCTGAAAATAAAGATCTGGCCCTTGGCGAGAGAGAGGATATAATTTGCTCTTTGTACAGTGAGTGCAAGGGGTAAGAATCAGACAGAGCCCACTGACCCTGAGGAGACCAAGAGGGAGCGGTGGCCGTCCCACAGCTTTCCTCAGCTGACGCAGGAGCTCAGCTGCTGTGTCCCGCTGGCCGCAGGCATGGACGCTGATGGACCAGTTCGAGGCAGCCTGAGTGCTGCCTGCTTGTCTGTGATCACTAAACAGCAAGCAAGTTTGCTTTCCTTAACATTTCCAAGGCTATCGATGCTTGAGAAGTGGCACCCAGGGCTCTGAAGCTCTTGTCCCTGTGGGCACCTGGTGGGCAAAGCATTAGTCAGAATGCCGAGGATGTTTGGGGCCCACTCTTTTTTTTGAGATAGGGTCTCGCTTTGTAGTTCAGGCTGGCCCTGAGCTCACTATGTAGCCCAGGCAAGCCTCAAACTCAGCAATCCTCCTGCCTCTGCCTCTCGAGTGCTGGGATTATAGGCGTGAGCCACCATGCACCAAGAGGGCCTGACTCTTTATTACGAGGGCTTAGCACAGCCATGCTGCTGTGGCTGGGATCTGAAATGTCTCCCCCAAGCCTCACGGTACTGAAGGTTTGGCTGCTGTCATAGTTTACATCTAGATGCACCCCTAAAGCCTTATGCTCTCAGAGGCAGAGCTTTAGAAGGCGACTGGACCATGGGGAGCATTTCAGCTGCCTTGCTCTTAGGAGACAGTGTCCGGACAGAGAGGTGGTCTCTGGGGTGCGATCTGAAGGGTCACACCCTCTCTGCTACTCCCTTCCTGTGTGCTTCCTAGCCACCATGAGGTAAGCAGCTGTCCTATGCCAAGCCCTTCTACCATGAAGTTCCTGCCCTGGAGCCAGTGGCCATGGCCCAGAACCTCTGAAACTGTGATCCACAATAAACCTCTTCTTAGAGCTGACAGTGAGGAAAATCTGACCAACACCCTGCACTCAGCAGAGCCTGGTCACTGTTAGTCAAATTTGCTTGTGAACCAGGGGAAGACAAGAAGTGACCCTCCTGGAACACTGACTCACAGACAGTCTGAGCTGTGAACCAAGCAGAAAACCAGAGGTGGCCCTTGGACAGGAAGCAGTCCCCTGATGGATGCCCTGAAGCAAGCCTGAGCTTGGAGCCAGGATGGAGCTACAGTGGTTTCCTGGGAGAGGCAGTGGGCACATGGCTGACAAGCATCGAGCAGTGCCTTCTGCCACCCAGACCCAGCCCTAAACTGCTGTGTGGCCAGAGAGCAACAGCTCAGGGCCAGTGACAGTGCATGAAGCTCCCTCAGAGTCGTCCAGACGGCAAGCAGAGTCTGAGGCTCGGGGACCACCCAGGTGGGCTAGCAAAGCCACCCATGCAAGGACAGTCTAGGGAGCCCATCCCCAGATGAGAGCTGAGGGTGTCAACTGCCCCGTGCAGCACCCACCCTCCAAGTGTGACTACCCTTGCCTGGAACTCCCCTGCCTCTGCCTCCCCGGAGAGGTCAGTTGTAAGAGGAAACATAGAAACAGGTCAAGCCTGTGCCCAACTCAAGCCTACTTTTATATTTTAAAAATTCTTTTTTGTTTTGAGGCAGAGTCTTGCTATGTAGCCCAGACTGGCCTTGAACTCATGGCTATCTTCCTGCCTCAGGCTCTCAAATGCTAGGATTGTGTTTGCCACCACATGTGGCTTTCAGGCCAGCTTTTCACTAGCCTCCAAATTTAGGTTCTCGAGTACACACTCTGTTGTATGTTTGTCTGTCTGTGAATGCACTAACACATGGGAGAGAGGAGAAAAGCACTGATGTAGTATGTGTTTTCTAGGAAGAATTTCTGTCGGTTTATGGGTCTGGAGTAGTGTTGGGGTTGAAGGTGTTTGATTGTTTTGGGAAAGGCCCAGCCCTTTGGCTAGAGAGGGTCCAGAGATGGGTCCAGAGTCCAGCTGCTCCTTTGGCTACCTAGGTGCTCAATGAATTACATAGCATGGCTGTGTCTGCTCTCGTTTATAGTTTCAGAAACAAGTTTATCAGTTCACCAGATAATCTGCTATTAAGGGCACAGGACACAGATTCAAAGGCCAGTTTATGAGTTTGTGTGGAACAAGACTGCTGCTATGCAAGCCAAATCTTCAAACTGGAGCCTGGTATCTGCTCAAGAGGGAAAGTCTGGTCAAGATTTAGAGCCTAGGGTAATGGTTCACCACCTCCAAACTCAGCCCTCAGGAAGCTGAGGCAGGAGGGGTCACAGTGAGCTCAAAGCCAGCCAGAACTACATAGTGAGACTCTGTCTCCAAACAGAAAAACAACAAGAGTATCTATCTGTGACTTATGTGCACAGGAAAGTCTAAGAAGCGCTCAGGCTCCCTGTGGCCTCAAAGCCAGCTATAGTTTGGCCAATCCCAACATCTGCAGGGAAACCTACTTGACCCTTCCTAAAGTCAAAGCAGTGTCTTGTACCACTTTTGTTTGTTTCTGCAGGAGGAAGGATCAGACACAGGGGTAGGGAGACAGGCTGCCTAGGCTGACCTCAGACTTGCAATTCTCTGCCTCAGCTTCCTGAGTACTGGAATTATGGATGTGCTAGGGTCTCCCATCTGGATCAAAGGCAGGAAGGGGCCCCCTGAAGGCGACAGGGCACAGGGCTCAGCCAGATCTGCTCCTGGGTCCTGGAATCTCAGACTACGAACCCTCAGCTGCAACTGCAAGTCCTGGCCTTGAGCTCATTACGGAAGCCGGGTTGTGCCCTTTACCGCCGGAGCCCGGCCTCAGAAGCAGTGGACATTTCAGCCTCCCACTGGAGCCCAGATTCTTTCCCCTTGCCTGGCTTGGGGTCGTGGCCTCAGCTCATTACAGAAGCCCGTTCAGATCCCACTGCCACAGAAGTTACTTCTAGGATGCATTCTGGGACACAGTGACCCTCAGCACACGGCGCCTTGTGACCTTGTCATTTTATTCGGGAGTCTTTTATTCTGTGGCCCTGGCATCCAATTCCACTGTGAACCAGCTTTCCTGGGGAGTTATGGGTGTCAAGGCCAGGCTAGAGCCCGGCAGGAAGCCTTCTACCCCAGGTACGAGCTTGAACCCTCTGTCTTCTGGGGCAGCATTTTGGTCTTTCAGTACCTGAGAAGTAGTGAAGAAGAGCTTTGAGACGGGTCTCCAACACCTGAAGTTAGGCTCGGCTATTTAAAAGCTGTTCCACTTCAAGTCAATTATTTTGTATTCTTTGCACTTCAAATTCTTTTTGTTTGTTTTCGGTTTTTGCTTTTTGAGACAGGCTCTCCCTATGTAGTTCAAGCTGGTCTTGAATTCATGATGTAGCCCAGGCTGGCTTCAAACTCACAGCGATCCTCCTGCCTCAGCCTCCTGAGTTCACACTTCTACTTCATCTGTAAAATGGGTAGGATACCTGCTTCACACAACTGTTGGGTCCAAATGAGATGACATGAATACGGGTACCCAGCCCAGCACCTGGACAACCTAGGGTCTCAGTTAATGGCAGAAGACCCTGAAGTCAGGACACCAGCCCTGGGTATGACTCTGCCCACATTTAGCAGACATGGTGGACCATGAACCAGGGAAGCCACCTGCCCAGATAGACCCACTATACAGCTGCCTCCTGGACCACATTGCCATGAAGGAGAAAGAGAAGTTCTGGGCAGGATTATTTTTCAAACCAAAATAGACAGGAAAATTTGTCTACTGTGCACATTAAGCCAAAGAAACCAAAATATTTCTGACGATTTGGTGTTTTTCCTGCGGAGTGGATTTGCTGACTTGAGATTTAGAATTAATCCTCTGTTGGCAAGTGTTTCCCTTACACATGTGCTCATCATCTCCATTTGCATCAACAGTAGTGTTCTTCTCAAAGACCTCCTTTTCTCTCTTCTCTTCTCTTCTCTTCTCTTCTCTTCTCTTCTCTTCTCTTCTCTTCTCTTCTCTTCTCTTCTCTTCTCTTCTTTCTCTTCTCTTCTCTTCTCTTCTCTTCTCTTCTCTTCTCTTCTCTTCTCTTCTCTTCTCTTCTCTTCTCTTCTCTTCTCTTCTCTTCTCTTCTCTCTTTCTTTTCTGGTGTTTAGAGACGGGGTCTCCATTTATTGTCCAGGCTGGCCTTGAACTACCTATGCAGCCCGCGCTGGCCTCAGAATCATGGGATCTTTCTAGCTCAGCGACCTCCCGGGGGTGGGGGTGGGGGGGTCATAGGCCTGTAACCACCACACCCAGCATGAGTCTTCTTAAAAGAAGTCCTCAATTCAGGCTATAGGGCACGTGCTTCATCACAAGTATTAAGACAGCAGATTTTAACTGCAGAGGAAGGGAAACTCCGATCCCGGCCAGAGCTGCGAGCTCAGATGTGAAAAGAAGGAACATGAAATAAAGAAACCCAACTGACTGCCTGAGGTTTTGGAAAGGAAGTTAAAGTAGCTCTCAATTTTAATTCAATAGCTCACCCTCTCAAAGGTAGGGACAGGTTCTGAAAGGTACGGAAACCAGCTGTTTTCCTGGGAAAACCAGAATACACACTGGAAATCTGTCAAGCATGCACCTGGATTTTGGGAGCATCAGCAATTACCCTAAAAGTTTGAGTTGTAGATTTATCTAGGATTTCCCTACAACATGAATAGTAATCCAAATTTTGTTAAATTTGATGATGAAATGAGGCCGGGATTTAGCTCAAGTGATACTGCACCTATCTTGACGTACAAGAACTCGAATTTGGCTCCTGGTACCACCAAAAAAAAAAAAAAAAAACAAACCAGGAAAATAAATGGATTAATGGATTCCCTGGTGTGGTGGACTGTTAACGGGCAGGCCCAGATGAACCAGTCAGCGTGGGTCTGGGCATGGAAGACCCACCTGAGGACTGTTGCCAACAACATAAAGAGAAGTGGAGGGGAAGATCACCGACTGTTGTTTTCCTGGAGCAGCTGGCTGAGGCTGGTTTTCCTGATGCGAACTTGGCTGCCGCTGTCAGAGGAGGAGCCTGGGCCCTCACGTCTCTGGGAATGGTTGCTGCTCTCATCAGGGAAGCTCTTATCTTTCCTGGCCCATGGCTTCCTGGCTCAGTGCAGATGCCTCAGCCTGGTGGCACCGGCTTCGCCCACCAGCACAGACTCACCAGCTCCCACCACCGGCCTTTGGGGCTTCCTGGTGCATATCCTCCATACGGACTTGCACGGGCCGCTGCCGTGGCCTCTGGACCTCTGGCCAGACTGGTGCAGAACGCTGCACTGGGCTCCAGGCCTTTCCCTGGAATTGTGCGGGCCACTGCTATGGGATCCAGGCCCTCGTCTGGATTCTTTGGGTCTCTAGTGCTTGGACAGATCTTTGCGCTCCTCTGCATTTGACTTTTTGGGTAGACATTATAAAATAATGCTATAAATTCTGTGTCCTATATGAAATCTATTCTCTCTTTTTTTTTTTTTTTTTCTTTTTGCGACAGGTTCTTGCTTTGTGGTTCAGGCTGGCTCTGAGCTCACTATGTAGTCCAGGCAAGCCTCGAACTCAGAAATCCTCCTGCCTCTGCCTCCCGAGTACTGGGATTAAAGGCGTGAGCCACCACGCCCAGCACTGTGGTATGCGGCATTGATTGTTGGTGGGCGTCAGTCTCCACACCCAGCATTGTATGTGGTTTCTGGGGATCGAACTCCGGACCTTGCGCTTGCGAGACAGGCGCCGAACCACTGAGCTAACCCTCTGGCCCTTCTCCTTCTCTTCCTCCTTCCTTCTTTTTCGCTCTTCTTGCTCCACCTCGGATACCCAGGGCCTTCATCCCAGCCCTCTTTGTTGTAGATTTGAGACAGGGTCTCACCTCCGCCTCCCAGGCGCGGGATTTACAGAGCTGTCCAAGACTCTCTGCTTTGGGAAATTACAGGTTTAAATATCATTGGAGAGGTAGAGGAGAAACTAAAGGGCCACTCGATGAGTTCAAGTAGAAGGGTTTTGGTTAATTAGTTCAGCATATATTTATTGAGCTTCTTATATAGGTCAGGAACAGTGCATGCCTTAGTTTGACCCCACCCTGAAATTCTGGTAAGAATCCAGCTCTGCTTTGCCCAGCACCCGGCCCCTCGTATCTCCCCATGAGGCACAAACGTCTTGTGATAAGTTACTGTCTCTTCCCTGCCCTCACCAACCTTTGTGGCTTGCCAGCAAGTGGCCAGCTCCCACACAGGAGCCTGCACCCTGCTTCTGAAGCACCTCTTTGTCCTCTGTGGTCTTTTTCTTAGCACTGGAGAAACAGAACATCATTTACTCAGCACCATGTGGACTGGAAACTGAAGATTTCCAAGTACGTGCTTAAGAGGAAAAAAAAAGAAAGGGAAACTAGCTGGGGATGCCGAAGGATCTCTGACTTCTGTGCCAGCCTGAGCTACGTTAACAAAAAAAATAGCACCAACCCCAAACCTATAAGTTGACAATCCACTAGTCATTCCACTTTTGAGACTTATGATGCTGGCCCTAAAGGGGTTGCACTAGGTTAAGGGTTCCAAGGAGAAGCCTCTGGGTTCCGTGGAGCACACAGGAGCTCGCCCAAGTCTGGGCATGTGTGCAGGTTGCTCTGAAGACCTGCTGTGCAGCAAGCAGAATTCTGCCACCCTTGGCCAAAGTGTGTGTCAGCACTTGAAAGCGTTGGCGGGGATTGCATTTATCTATGTTTCCTAACTCATAAAATCTCTGTCAATATTTACTGAAGTGTAGCATGGTAGAAAGTTGAAAATGTGGGCAAAGGAACAGGGAGAAACCTTGAAAGTTGAAGTTTAACTCTGAGCAAGTTATTTATCCTGTCTAATAAGAAAGTGTGGGTGTTGAGAAAGAGGGCTGCCATGATCCCAGAGCCCACCGGGAAGTCATTGCAAAGGACTGAAAACAGCATTTTTACAATGAAATGGAATAGAAAATTCCAAGCTGGCCATGGGGGTGCAAGTGTGTGATCCCAGAACTCAAGAGGCTGAGGCAGGAGGATCTCTGAGAGTTCAAGGCCAGCCTGAACTACATGGTGACACTCTGCTCAAAAAACAAAAGAAAAAAAATTTAAACCACAACAAAGTTTATACAACACGTAGTATTTTTAAATGTCAGCTAAGATACGAAATGCCTTTGTCTTTTGGGACACAAACTTTCTCCTTTCATCTCAAAAAGCACCAAATGTTAAAAACCTCTTCCCCTCCATTTGCCACCATATTGCACATTTGAATTTCTGTGCCTTCACTAGTCTTCTCTGGTTCCTGGATCGTCACTGTGAAGTATTTGAAGTGTTTGTTTTTGTGATATTGGGGATTGAAGTCAGAGCCTCCTGGCGCTAGGCAAACACTACCACTTTGCCGCAGTCTCAGCCTTTTCTTTTTCTTTTTTTTGAGACAGGTCTTACTTTGTAGCCCAGTCTGGCCTTGAACTCATGGCAATCCTCCTGCCTCAGCCTCCCACAAGTTAGGACTACAGGTGTGCACCAACATGCTCAGCTGTGTCCTCAAACTTGCAATCCTTCTGTCTCAGCTTCCCAAGCAGCTGGAGTTGGGGGCATGTATTTTAACTTTGCTCTCAGGGACAAGTGCTGTTTTCTCTACGAGGGATTGAAGAGGAGGATTTACTTTCATTCAACTGTATTTTGCATTCAAAAAGAGATAAGCATAAGGATGAAATCGAACTGCAAAAGTGACTTGGTGAACACTT
Source organism: Thryonomys swinderianus (assembly GCA_004025085.1). NCBI lineage: Eukaryota > Metazoa > Chordata > Mammalia > Rodentia > Thryonomyidae > Thryonomys > Thryonomys swinderianus. The sequence goes on along the minus strand of PVIC010000732.1, from coordinate 56,041 downwards.
TAAAACCTTACGCATTTCTTCATCTGGGCATCGGCTGTCACAGAATCTTGCTTGCTTTTATTTTTGCTTGTCTTTAACATTTGGATCCTGGTTTTCTTTAAATTTAGATTTGTTTTTAACTTTCTTTTTCAGGGACATTCTCGCTATGTTGCCAGGCTAGCCTTGAACTCCTGAGTTTAAGAGATTCTCCTGCCTCAAGCTCCCAAGTAGCTGAGATTACAGGCACGGGAGAATCACCTCAAGTGTGAGGCCAGCCTGGATTACACAGTGAAACCATCTCAAAATAAAACAAGTTATTTTAAGAACTACATAAAAGCATAAAACTTTTATATACCATGGAGTGCCTTGTGATGGTGTGATGTTTTGATACATGTATAATACATAAATCAACTGAAACGTACCTGTCTTCTCAGACATTTACCACATTATTAAGGTGCAAATGTTCAGGATATTCAAAATCCTTTCCTTCTACTTTTTAAAAATATGTAGTACATTACTGTTATCTGGTCACCTTACTATGGCAAGCACACTAAACTTTTTGTTTTGTTTTTTCTTTCTTTTTTGTGGTACTGGGGATTGAACTTGGGCCCTGGTGCTTCCAAGGTAGGTGCTGTACCACTTGAGCTAAATCCCTAGCCCTTTTTTTTTTTTTTTTTTTTTTGAGAGAGCATTTTGCCTTGTAGTTCAGGCAGGCCCTGATCTCACTAGGTGGCCCAGGCAAACTCAAACTCAGCAATCCTTCCTGCCTCTGCTTCCTGAGTGCTGGGATTACAGGTGTGAGCAGCCATACCTGGCATTGTGGTATATGGAATTGATTGCTGGTGGGTGTGAGTCACCATGCCCTAGGTATTGTTGTATGTGGTTACCAGGGATTGAACTCAGGACCTTGTGCTTGCCAGACAGAGGTAGAACCAATGAGCTAAATCTCTGATCCTGTCTTTTTGTTTGTTTGTTTTTTTGAGACAGGGTCTCGCTTTGTAGTTCGGGCTGGTCCTGAGCTCACTATGTAGCCCAGGCAAGCCTTGAACTCAGCAATCCTCCTGCCTCTGCCTCCTGAGTGCTGGGATTACAGGCGTGAGCCACCACGCCCGGCTCTGATCCTGTTTTGTTTTTTCTTTTTTTTTTATTGAATTCTTTATTGGTACAATTTATATACATCTCAAAATCACATATAACATTGGGAAATTTGTACCAGTATATGCCACAAGTTAATTCTCATTTTTACCCATATCCCTACCCACTCCTGTTTTGTTTTTTCTTGAGGCAGGGTTTCACTATACAGCCCAGGCTGGCTTCAAACTCATGGAGATCCTCCTGCCTCATTGTTCCATGGACTAGGATTTCTAGTATGTGTCACCATACACTCACCCCAGAACTTATCTCTTGGCATCCACTGATTATCTGCTCCCCATCCCCAGCTGTGTCCACAAACTTGCAATCCTTCTGTCTCAGCCTCCCAAGCATGTACTCTCATATTCCACATTGGTGTAAGGTCACGTGGTGTTTGTCTTTCTCTATCTGTCTTATTTCACTTAATGTCCTCTGGATTTGCTCATGTTGTCACCAGTGACAGGGTGTCATCCGTTTTATGGCTGAATAGCATTCCACTGTGCATATACCCCACATCCTAGTTATTTATTCTTTTTTTTTTTTTTGTGGTACCAGGGATCGAACAACCTTGTGTGTCCAAGGTTGTCATGGTACCATTTGAGCTAAATCCCCAGCCCTCTAGTTATTTATTCTTTAGGCATAAATTCTGTTTCCTCAGCTTTGCTTTTCAGGGGTACAGGTTTGTTTTTTTTTTTCCTCTTCGCATATCTGCCTAGTACATAGCTCTATACAGTAAATACAAATAGTATCATCATCATCCCAGCTGTTAGCCGTGACCCACTGGAGCCACTTATTCTAGAATCAGGCTTTCAAAGGCTCTTGGAGACACCTTTCTTTGGTTTTGGTTTTGTTTTACTTTATTCTGAGACAGCATCTGTGTACCCCATGCTGGCCTGAATGTACAATGATCCTCCTGCCTCAGTCTTATGAATGCTGGGATTATAGGTATTTACAACTGTGTTTGACTAGTTGGATTGTGTGTGTGTGGGCGGGTGGTGGTTTTCTTTGGTTTTTGTTTTGTACTATGGGGATCAAACTCAGGCTTTCGTGCTTCCAACATAGGAGCGGTACCACCTGAGCTAAATCCCCGGGCCCAAGAGAGTGAGTGTGTGAGACAGTCTCACTCTGTAATTTAAGCTGGCCCAGAACTCACCACACCTAGTAAGAGTGGGATTTTACACACACACACACACACACACACACACACACACACACACACACACACGCGCACTACCCTTTCCTATGCCAGAGGCTTCAGTGAGTGGAGCTGCTCCTGCAGAGATGTCTCTCTTCCTCTCCATGAACCCAGCTCCCGGTCCAGGCCTGGACATCTCCCTGTCACCATCCCGCTGGATTCCAGCTTGCCACCCCTGCCAGGCTCTGTGTGCCCAGTGGCCCCCCAACATCTTCCCTGCCTTCCCCGTGCCAGTCCTGCTCTCGGGAGCTCCCACCACCTCGGCCCACTGAACCCAGGGGAAGGAAAGCCAGGAGGTGGATCCCCCAGGTTGAAGCTGACATAACCTTCCCAAGAAATTGAGAAATCCAGCACCTTGATCCTCCCCTCGCCCACAGTATCACTTATTTCTCCAGCACACTGTACTCCTTGCCAATCTCAGTGCGTTTTCTGAAAATTCGAGTATATATGATTTCATTTCTGAAATGTGGGCCTTCTGGAAGAACTGTAAGAATCTTAGTTCCAGTGTAAGGCATATCTTTTGTAATAGTGTGTGGAAGGTCAGGCATTGAAAAGCATTCATATCATCCATGTCATGTAATCCCAACACTGAAGTGGTTGAGGTAGGAGGATGATCACCTGGAGCTTGAGGCCAGCCCAGGCCACACAGTGAGTTCAAGGTCAGCCTGAACTTCACAGGGAGACCCTGTCCCAAAAAGAAAGACCCCAATTATATTTCATTGCAAGCATCAAAATTACTGAGTTCTCAGAAATGGCAGACAATGCTATATAATAATGGTTGTTAGCTAGTGCAGCAACAATGACAATCAGATAAAAATCAAATGTTTGAATGATTGTGTGATGCCCAGGGCAAAGAAAAACAGTTTCTCAGGACATTAAATTCCATAACAAAGGGATCTAAATTTATATTAATTGACTGGAAATGGCAGAGGAGAAAGATTCATGCAAAGCTTGCAGGGAGAGAAACGGTGAGGGAAAAGGCTTAATTGGATACCGGCTGTTACCACTAATAACATCAAGAAAAGAAAAATAATTGAGCCTCATTAGCACCTTTGTTGTTTCATTTCAGTGGATATAAAATTTTTATGTGAAGTTTCTTATAAAGGGTCCTGACTTGTTCATTTTCCCTAGGACGGTGTAAGATTTTCTCTGGGAAACTTTTTGAAGGGACTAACATGCATCTGGGTCTTGGCTGGTGAGATTTGAGATCTGTTTAGAGGGAGGAGTTTCACACCAGGCGCAGGGTGTGGAGGGAAAGGCAGCAGTCAGACTCCGACTAGATTTTTCAGTGCAACTGGGGAAAGCTGGAGCCTGGGGCCCTGGAAACGGTTCTCCATTTTTAAAGTATGGTTAGATATGGGAAAGCAGTTTATTTGCAACCCTTTTCTGGTGTTGATTTTTCTCACACTGTAGCTGTTTGTAAATACATCTTTCTCAGTGGTCCAGTACCTTTTTTTTTTTTTTTTGAGACAGGGTCTCACTATGTAACCCAGGCTGGCCTCCAACTCACGATGATCCTCCTGCTTCTGCCTCCCTAGTGCTGGGGTTACAGGTGTGGGGCACAATGTGTGGTTTCTTAGTAGTCCATAAACTCCAGCTAGGGTGTGTGAGGTCTGAAAGTTTGAAAGGAGTTTTAAAAGTATTATTCTCTTATGAAATTACTAAAGAAACCTCAAAGTTTTTTTTTTGAGACAGGATCTCGCTTGTAGTTCAGGCTGGCCCCGAGCTCACTATGTAGCCCAGGCAAGCCTCGAACTCAGCAATCCTCTTGTCTCTGCCTCCCGAGTGCTGGGATTACAGACGTGAGCCACCACGCCCGGCACTGTGGTATGTGGTATTGATTGCTGGTGGGCGTGAGTCACCACGCCCAGCATTGTATGTGGTTACCAGGGATCAAACTCAGGACCTTGCACTTGCGAGGCAGGTGCTGGAACCACTGAGCTAAACCTCCGGCCCTTTATTTTTTCTTTTTTGTGACAAGGTGTCACTATGTAGTTCAGGCTGGCCTTGAATTCACAGCGAACCTCCTTCCTCAGCCTCACAAGTGCTGGGATCATAGGTTATGTGCCACGCCTGCATTTATTTATTTATTTATTTATTTAGGAGACAGGGCTAGTCTAAAGCTCGATTTGAATTTGCCATCCTACTTTACTGCCTCCCTCAGGGCTCGGATTACAGGTGTGTTCTATTTATTTGTTATGCACTGCAGTAGTCCTATACTAACAATAGTGGCCTAGAATTCAAAAGTTAATCTACAACCCTATCACCGAACAGAGATCACTTGTTTCTACTTTCCCTTCTATTCACATTCATTAAACATTACCCAAAGCCAGTCTTACTTCCAGCGCTCCTTGTATACACCTTTTTTTTTGTTTTGGTTTGTTTGTTGGTTTTCTAGGACTTGATTTGCATACACTTTGAATACAGATTTGCGGGTTTTTTTTTTTTTTTGCTTTATTCTTGCTTACATATTTGTGAGGCTGCAAAATATATACTCACAATATGGCTTTCGTTACTACTTACTATTCCACCCGGGACAGACACTTTAATAGAAACTACTTCATTACAAGTACCCAATGTTTTAGGAGCCAACGATAACTCATTTGACCTTGCACTGCAGACCACGGAGGTCGGTCAGGCTCTGGGCTACTGGGGCTGCACGGAGGGAGGGGCACCGAGGCAGAGGCCCGCTCAACCAATCGCGTGGCTTCCCAGGGCACCTGCCGTCTTGGCGCCTTTTCCTCGAGGCCCCGCCCCGCCCCACCGGGTGCGCGCGCAACTAGCAGCCCAAAGCGGTTTCCTTAGACCACCTCCTTAGGTGGTACGTGAGGCCGGAAGTGACATCAACCCCTGGGGGGTCAGGGGCGGGGCCTTCTTATAAGCTGTGCATTGGGGCGGACATAACCTCAGAGGGCGTCGGGAGCGCGAGCTATTCTGAGCAGCGCTGGAGGATCTAGTGTGAGTGATGCGCCTCTGGGAAGGCTCCACCGCGCCTCGCGGCTCTTCTCTCCCCAACCTGCTGTGCTGGTCTGCCGCGGTGTTCTCCAACAGCCATGGGCCGAGCGGGGCAGGAGGGCGACAGCCGGGCCTGGGGACGAGGGGCGCCGGGTTGGATCGCTATGGGACACGGGCGCCCGTTTGCATACCGAGGGCGAGTGGCTCCAGGGTTAGGGCCGGGAGTGAGGTGAAGCCCCCCCCCCCGCGCCCCACCATCCCGCCTCCGCTCTGGGCCTGCCAGATGCTCTTCCCTCTCAGGGCTGCAGCCCCGACTGGCTCCAGCCCGGGTCCCGGAGCGTGGAGGCGGCCACGCTGCTGCAGCGGCAGTCGCCTGGCCGTGAGCACATGCTGCTCCAGGAAGTCGCCCCGGTCCGCGGCTGCCAGGGCTGGGGGTGACCTTGGCCTCGGAACGCATCGCCTCTGCGCGGCCCTGAGGGTTTGGGTCTCACTGAGGAGAGAAACACAGCTGCCTCCGATTTGGTGACCCGCAACGAGTCCTAGGCATTTAGATGGCAGCTACAGCGCACGCTGGAAGCCTGGTGCCACCTGATCTTTTCTTGCGGGCTCTGCCTCTTGGCCTTGTGGGTGGATTCTTGGTTTTTCCAGTGCAGAACCAGCGCTAGCGCCGCAGGTGTTCACCACAAGAATATTGCTAGCAGTCCTCGTTACAAGATGGGCGACCTCGGGTACAAGACGTCCTCGTAAAGGCTGGGAACTAGCAAACCCCAAGGGTTGGAGAACCCCATTGACTTAGTTGTTACTGTTGGACAGCGCTCAGAAGTGGTAGCGGAGAGTGTGGATGAGAAAATACTTCAGTTAACACTGTTCCTGCTCACTGCTTGTGGTGACCTTGGGGATACATCACTTAGCCAGAGGACTGTATTGCTGTCACTTTCTTTCTCTCTTTCGTGTTTTATTTTTCTTCTTTAAGAGGATTGAAGCAGGAAGTATTACAGAAGTATTTGGCTACCTGATTCCTTTTTCTAGGCTTAGATATTAGTTTGAGATACTAGATTCTAATTCAGTTGTCTCTGTGTGGGAAAATTGATCTCACTGACATTTAAGCTAATTTCTAGAAATTACTTACTGTGAAAATTAAGTTCAGGCAAATACTTGTGGGCCCTGCTGGAATTTTTATTTTGTTTTTTTTCTGTTTTCCCACTAATAGCAAATGTTTTTCAAAGGCTTATCAGTGAGATTTTTAAAAATGTAGTGAATGTTAGAAAGATTCTTTAAGGTTTATCAGTGACATCAAAAAATGCAGTGAATATTTTAAAAATTTTTGGCATTTTGAGGCAGGATTTCACTGTAGTTCAGGCCAGCCTGGAACCTGAGGGAATCCTTTTGTCTCAGCCTCCAGAGTGGTGAGATAACAGGCATGCCACACCTGGCTAGAAGTATTTTTTTTTAAATTTACCTCAGTAAAGACATTGAAGAATTTGAGGCCAATTTGGGGAGCTACGTAGTGAGTTCAACCTCAACTATATCCTATTTCAAAAAAACCATTAAAAGTAGGGTGTGATTAAAAAAAATTGGTCACACAGGACTGTAATCCCAGCACTGCTGGCTGAGGCAGGAGGATTGTGGGGAGTTCAAGGCCAACCTGGGGTACATAGTGAGACCCTGTCTCAAAAAACAAAATAAAAACAATAAAAATAAATGGCATATTACCCCTACCCCCTCCCCCAAATATTCTCCCTCACTTCTGACACACTTATTCCATCATTCTTGCCACTTTTTGAAGACTTCTGGAAGTCCTCTCATGAGTATCTGTACCTTTGCTGTCATGGCTGCTTTAATGTCCCAAATCAATGCAAAATGTTGACCTTTTTGACTCTGAGTAAGAGCCAGAAGTCACAGGGTGGCAACCCTGTGAATAAGGTGGATGAAGCCGTGCAGTTATGTTTTCAGAGCCTGCATTACGATCGAGTGGCACTTGGCAACATCATTCACTGTATTTTTGTACAATACACTCTAGAAAAGACAGAATTGCCTCAGAAAGTGGCAGAAATTACGGAAGGTGTTCAGAGCAGGAGTATTTTGAGGACGATTAACAGCAATGTGTCTTATTGTAATTTATAAATCTTTGTAATTTAAAAAAAATTAAGCACATGTCATATTTTTTGACATATGTGCTGCTGAAGTGAGCACAGCATACCATATTTTTTGATCAACCCTGAATGTGTAGCATAGCATCACTTTTCCTTTGATGGACTCTTATCATGTCAAGTAATGGTGGCTATAAACCCAGCCCATGTTGGTGATTGTTGGTTTCTGGTCAGTTCTGTTAGCCTCACCCTAAAGCTAGGCAGTTATTTGCCTCTGATAATGTGTGTGTTTATAGTGGAGCAAGGTTCTCAGTTAAGCCTAAATTGACAACAGTGAAAGCCAATTAAAAATGATCCTCTGGCCTTGTGGAACTCTTCTGGGTTAATGCCTACTTCTTGTTGTCTTGCATGAATATTATATACCAGTGGATAGCAGTGGTTTCAAGTGCTTCTGACTTTCAGGTTGGGAGTCTCTTCAGAAAGCTGAAAGGAAATAAGGATTCTGCTTGTTTTCTTTGATTTCCTCCATTGGCCTTGCATTTCAGGCCTATGAAGTTAGCTTTAAAACTAAGAAAGACCTTGTTGCTGATTTGTCAAATCATACCCAGTATATACAAGTCTGTGGGTTTTAAGTGAGCCTTTTAGGCAAGGAAAGTCTCTAGAACAGACCCTTAAAGGCAAGTAGAGGAACTTAGTGAGTTTCAAGGATTAGAAAAAGCGACTTGTTTACTGAATTGAAGTGGGCTTGTGCATGTGAACTGGTGGTTTATGCTCATTTCATGGAAAGGAGTTGCCGCTTTGGGTGTGTTATCCACAAGTACAAGTGTATCTGACCATAGCCCCACCCTCCAGCTCCTGTGTTCACAGATCCCTGGTTTTGAGGCACCACAAGGAGCTTAAGATGTTAAGATCCTTAACGTCCTAAAAAATTAAGTAGAATTTAATGCTGTTTTCCAAAGAAGTAGAAATTAGATGATTGAATTTGTTCCATCTGCAGCACTGGGGAGCGAAGTCAGGACCTTGTGCAATAGAGCTACACCCCCGCAAGATGATTGTGTTTAAAGAATTAGGCAGCCTAATGTCTCTGCTTGCTTATCTTCCATGTTAAAATTAAAGACATTTTAGGTCCTTCCACTTCAGGTAGCAAATACACAGGGCTGTGTTTTGCTTACTTTAATTTCTGTTATAAATGTGAAAACCGAATAGTTTTGAGTCACTGTTGGTACATCAGACATACACACAACCAGTATGAGAAAATTGAAGTGATACTTGGTTTACCTCTGCTAGACAGTCAGCATTGGTTGGTGTGTTCTTGAAATAAGCCAAATGAGAACAACGTGGCTTTTAGATGTGACCTTTTAGCCAAACTGCTTATAGACAGAATGGTGTTATTACCTGGTATGGGAAGTTCCTCTCCCACGCTTTCAAGCACATAGGGTGATTTTACTTAGAAGAAAGTTCATTAACAGGATCTCCTATTAAATATAAAGCTTCTCTCTTGGATGCAAGTTTGTTTTGAAAGACTGACTCATAAAATTTCAGGAATACCTTGTGGCTATCATAGAACTACTCTGGTCTTCAGATACAGATTAAATGATAGAAATAAAATGGAAATTGTCTAGCTCAAACTTTTTGTGTCTGACATGATTTCTTTTATGTTATATTCTTAATTATGTGTCTGGGTATTGAAATAGAGATACCATGTGTTTTCTTGGTGAAAAATTCAATTTTGTTTTATTTATGCATAATCATACTTTCCTTGTAGGTGGAAATCACTATTTGTTTACACTATTTATATCATTTAGGTTTATTATGACTTCAGTTTTTAAATTAATTTGAGGATTAGGGGTGTGGCTCAGTTATGTAGCACTTGCTTTACGTGGGTGAGGCACTGGGTTCAATTTCTAATACTGCAAAATAAAACTAGAAAACCTGAGGAATGTCTAGTATAGTACAGACAAGTGTTAAACTTGTAAGTTATTTTTTTTCCGTCTAGAAAAGACCATTTAAAATAGGCTCAGGGTGGGGCCTTTTCATTCTGGTTCTAGTGATTGGGTCTGAAGAGTATGGTGCTTTAGTGGTGATAAACTTAACTTTTTGTACCAGAAGGGGCAAGAGATTGTGTTCCTGAGAATATGATCAATTGCATATGTCTTTCGGCATGGGTGTATGACTTTTCTTTCTTTCTTTTTTTTTTTTTTGGACTGGGTCTTGCTGTGTAGTTTAGGCTGGTCTTGCATTTGTGCCAATCCTCCTGCCTCAGCCTATAGAGTGCTGAGCTTACTGGCGTGTGTCACCATGGCTTGCTTTTTGTGTTTTGTTTGTTTTTTGAGACAAAGTCTCACTGTAATTCAGGCTGACCTTAGACTTGTTATATACCCCAAGCTGGCCTTGAACTCTAGACTAGATGATCCTTTCACTTGACTTCCCAAGGGCTAGAATAGAATAACCCTTGTGTGCCACCACACCCAGTTTATTGCATCTGGTTTAATGCTTGGGTTTAAAATATTTTGTAATGTATATAATGTTCTTTGTTTTACAATCAGCATGCTCTGTGCTATCTGACTGTGTAGTGTACTACAAATGCACTTATGTATAGGAAAAGCCTTAAAGTAGATAGTATGTGTGCAATAAATGCCCATTTTATAAATCTTGGCATAACATTGAAGCGTTTAGATGCACTCAGCCAGATTAATCAGAAAATTCATATTTCATTGAAGGTCTTAAGTAAACATATGGTTATAGAAAAAGGTTAATTTCTTAAATTTCTAGAGTTAATGCAATTTCTATAACCCAGTAATCCATTGAACTTCATTTTTAGGATATCAATTCAGCTTTGTACAAATTACTCAGCCTTTCAGATAAATGACCTCTAAATATATAAAACAGCACAACCCATGGGAGTTTTGGTTCTTTTTGTGTTAGATCTGTCAAACAGTTTGTAGCAGCTGTTACCCAGAAGGATTAGGGACCCTTTGTGGTTTCTGTAGCATGACCAGTCTTGATTCATTCCACTTTGTTTTTTTTTTCCCAGATGGTAGTCTGTCTTTTTGGTATTTGTCTCTTTTCTTTGACTGCTAAATTTTATTACTGAATTTTATTCAGCAAGGATTACATACTAACTATACCCTATTTTCTTCATTTTCAAAACTTTCAAGCCTGAAGAAAAAATTGAAATAGCACAGTGACATTGTCTATGACCCCTTTAACTAGATTCATCAACTGTTAATTAAGTTTGCCAAGCTTTCCTTCTCTGTTTTTGTAACATCTATGCCTTACTAAAAAATGACTCTGAGCTGGGAGTGGTGGTGCAAGCTTGTAACGCTAGCTAATCAGGAGGCTGAGGCACGAGGGTAGCAAATACAAGGCCAGCCTGGGCAGCTTAGCAGCATCAAGAAATTTAGCCCAAACTGGGCATGGTGGAAGATACCAGACTGAGGCAGGCAAGATTGCTGTGCAGAAGGCAGCCTGGGCTACATAGTGAGTTCAAGGCCAGTCTGAACTCTATTGTGAGACCCTGTCTCAAAAAGCAATAAAATAGTGCTGGGCGTGGTGGCTCACGCCTGTAATACCAGCACTCGGGAGGCAGAGACAGGAGGATTGCTGAGTTCGAGGCTTGCCTGGGCTACATAGTGAGCTCAGGGCTAGCCTTAACTGCAAAGCGAGGCCCTATCCCAAAAAAAAAAAACAACAACAATAAAATGGGGCCAGGGATGTACCTCAGTGGTGAAGCACATTTAGATTCAATGTCTAATAATGCAAAAAAGACCAAAAAACAAAAACAAAAACAAAACCACCTTTAATACTCTTTTCTTATAAGCCCTTAACTTTTTTTTTTTTTTTTTGAGGCAGGGTCTCACTTTGTAGTTCAGGCTGGCCCTGAGCTCACTATGTAGCCCAGGCAAGCCTCGAACTCAGCAATCCTCCTGACTCTGTCTCCGGAGTGCTGGGATTACAGGTGTGACCCACCACGGCCGGCATTGTAATATGTGGTTCTGATTGCTGGGGGGTATGGGTCACCATGATCTGTATTGTTGTATGTGGTTACTGGCGATCCGAACCAAGGACCTTGTGCTTGCTAGGTGGGCGCTAGAACCACTGAGCAAAATCTTTGGCCCAACCCTTAACTCTTGAGAGGCCAGTGTCTGAGGTAGAACTACCACCTCTGCATCCTTTCTATTCCTGCAAAGCTCTGGGTACTTTTTTCATTTCTCCAGAAACCTTTTGCTCTCTTCAGCAAGGGAACTTGCTGAAGGTTGGTACACTCAATCCCCAGGCAACATATTTCCTAGAGGAGCACTTCCCAGGGGCAGGTTGGGCCTGTGTATATAAGAACAAACACATGACACTGTTATCACACCCCAAATTCTATGTATCCTACATAGCATGATCAAGTATGTATTCACATTTCTTATTTGTCCCAATAATGTTCTTAGCCGTCCCTTACCACTATCCACCTCACTGCAGAACCCAATTACCTGCCACACTAAATTTAGTTGTCTTGTAAATTAAATACTTTGGCTAAAGATCTTTTCTGGGGAAAAAATGATTATTATTTGCAAGAAAATCTGACATAGTTAATGTTGGTAATAAAATGTCTTCATTAATTTAATACATTGGCATCTGTCTTATTATATTAACTTTCTCTTCCATAACCAGGTTCTTCTGTGTGGCAGCTCAGAATGATGAATCAAGCCAGAGCAACGCTCTCGAATTTGGTAAGATATTTTCAGTTACAGGTCTGTGTCTACAAGGATGTGAGGTACATACGCAGGGTTTTTACCCCACCAAGTATGAAACGATGCCCCCAAGTGTCACTGGGAATTCTCATATATTGAGCTGATCATCTTGAGGTCTGGGAGATCCCACAGAGGAAGAGTGTATTCAGTTTAGGGTAAGATTTATTCCAGAAAATATTGTAAAAAGTTTCAGATTGGGTATGTTGGGAAGGGAGATTGTCAAGTAGGTAAATTAGCCAAGAAAGGCTGGGCGTGGTGGCTCACGCCTGCAATCCCAGCACTGGGGAGGCAGAGGCATAGAAGGGCCAGCCTGAACAACAAAGTGAGACCCTGTCTCAAAAAAAAAAAAAAAAAAAAGATTAGCTAAGAAAGCACACCTCAACATGTATGGTCGGTGGTGAACACTGTGGCCTTGCCTGGGGTCCTTCCTTCTTAGTAGTTTGAAGTAGTAGAATCATTTGAACTAAGTAGTTTGGAGCCAACATAGGCAACATAGACAGATGCTGTCTGGTTTAAAAAAATAATAGTGTTGGTAATGGTGATGATGGCATGTTAATTAGAAAACACACAAAAACAAACCCGGAATGAAAGGGATGCATAGGATGAGGACTAGTGTGCCATCTGGCCTTTGTCTGCCACCGGCAGAAGAGGGTGGGAGCAGTGCTGTTTCAAAAGGGGATCTTTGATTCTTTTAGGAATGCAATCAAGTCATAGTAGTGGGACACTAACAAGTGCAATATGTAACTAGACTTGTAAGTGTCCCTAATTCCCTTCATCTCCTTTGATACTTTCTTTTTCATAACACCCCAGTTTGGTGGAGAACCACTGTCATATACCCGGTTTAGTCTAGCACGGCACACAGATGGAGATAACAGTCATGTGGAGATGAAACTGGCTGCAGACGAGGAGGAAAATGCTGACAATAACATGAGGGCAAATGTCAAAGCACCAAGAAGGTGTACCGGCAGCATCTGCTATGGGGCTATCGCTGTTACCATCTTTTTCTTGATTGGTAAGTGCTTCTTACGTGCAGCTCTGGGAAGGCTGTTATTTGCACTCAGCGATTTTTTCTGTACTTCTAAGTGCCACTGTGCAAGGCAGTAAGGATACACGATGGTGACTAAGATCTGTACGTGCCATTGAATTTTGTCTGGTGGGAGAAGACAAATGTGAGTCACTGCAGTAAATGTGCAATGCTGTAATGGAAAGAACACAGGGTATTTGAGGTGTGGAAACTCAGCCTGAGGTTTCAGGGGAGCCTTCTGATGAGGAAAAGTACCCACCTGTGTTTTAAACAGTTTACTATAAAACAGTTATTATAAAATTCAGTCGTTATTATATAATGTATTAGATTATATATTTTAAAATCTCTAACACTGAGATGTAGTTATTTGCTTTCACACTACTTAGAATTTAATTAAAGCAGTTTTTTTTGGACAGGAACATAAAAGTGTAAAGTTTATTTTTCCATCCAATTTTTTTCTTTAAAAAAGTTTAATGTTGGGCTGGAAGGTTAGCTCAATGGTTCCGGCACCTGCCTCGCAAGCACAAGGTCCTGAGTTCAATCCCCGGTAACCACATACAATACTGGGCATGGAGATTCACGCTTACCAACAATCAATACCACATACCACAGTGCTGGGCGTGGTGGCTCACGCCTGTAATCCCAGCACTCGGAAGGCAGAGACAGGAGGATTGCTGAGTTCAAGGCTTGCCTGGGCACCATAGTGAGCTCAGAGCCAGCCTGAACTACAAAGTGAGACCCTGTCTCAAAAAAAAAAAAGTTTAATGTTGGGGCCAGAGATTTAGCTCAGTGGTTTTGGCGCCTGCCTCACAAGCACAAGGTCCTGAGTTCGATCCCCAGTAACCACATACAATGCTGGGCGCACACCCACCAGCAATCAATACCACATACCATAGTGCCAGGCGTGGTGGCTCACACCTGTAATCCCAGTACTCGGGAGGCAGAGACTGGAGGATTGCTGAGTTTGGTGCTTGCCTGGCTACATAGTGAGCTCAGAGCCAGCCTGAACTACAAAGCAAGACCCTGTCTCCAAAAAAAAAAAAAAAGTTTAATGCTTGATAAGATAAAACAAACTTTTAATACCATAAACCTTCTGACATGTAGTGACATATTACTATGTATGAAACAAACTTTTAATACCATAATCCTTCTGACATGTGTAGTGACATATTATTACTATGTACAGTTTCAAACACAATAGCTTCCAGCTCCAAGTAAAGTGATATTGAACATCCTGACTATACTTAAGCTATAAGAAATTTCCTAGATGTCTTGGAAATAAATCAGACAGTTGAAAAATAGAAATAAGATCTGTAATAAAGTGAGAAATATAAAAATGCTATCTGAAATTCAGTTATCTGGATCTTGGGAGGTTACAGGAGTTGTAAGAATTCTACAAGCAAAATAAAACCCTGTGAATGTTCAAACTTCAGTCTTCCAGGCCAGATCCTATAGATCAAACCAGTAGTTTAGAGTCTTGGCTGAAACGATTAATTCTTACGAAGCTAGATTATAAATGGATTCTATGAGTTTAGCTTTATAACTTTTCATCTTAGGATTTATGATTGGGTACCTGGGCTACTGTAAACGTGTAGAATCAAAGGCAGAGTGTGAGAGACCAGCAATTGTGGATGGATCAAAGGGCTCAGAAGACCTGGAGCCAGAGGAAGAGGTGATCCCTGAAGCCCCTCGGCTGTACTGGGAAGACCTCAAAACAATGTTGTCCAAGAAACTCAGCAATACAAAGTTCAGCGACACTGTCAGGTAACCTTGAGCTGCGTCACGAGTTCAACTTCAGTATCTGATCAAATACTGCCTGTTAGGTGCAGTGAGATGAAATCACAGAGATAGAAATGAGAAGCATTTTAGAGGAGGGGAGGCTTCTTAGGGGTAAGAGATCAGCAAGAATGGAAACTGCAGTTAGGGGAAAATGTGAAACTGGAAATGTATAGTCATTCCTCTTTGTCATGTGTTTCTGGCATGTATTTGCTTTTATTCTGTTTGTTTATTTATTTATTGGGTTTTCTTGAGATAGGCTCTCACTAGGTAGTTCAGGCTGGCGTTAACATGCTTTGTAGCCCGGGTTGTTCTTTAACTTCAGTGATCTTCTTGCCTCTGTCTCCTGAGTGGTGAAATTACAGGTGTGAGCTACCATTACTTGGCTTGCTTCCTGGATGTAGCTGTTAAGTTGTGCTGCTGTATGTGAATCACTGAAATATGATGACCTCAACTTCTGTATATGTTATACAGATAGCGTTACGGCTAAAAGTGAAAGTGAGCCGGGTGGGTGGCACATGCCTACAGTCCCAGCACTGTTTTTCTCTATATCTGGCAGTGCCAAAGTTTTGGTTCATTGTTCATTTATCTTAACTATGAAGATAATAGTAATAATTCTTTTTTGGGGGGTACTGGGGATCAAACTTAGGAGCCAGGCAAGCACAGTGCCACTGAGCTACATCTCAGCCCCTAACATCAATTTTAAATATATATTTTAATCAAGACTTGTTTTCCAGAAAGCTGAATGAAAATGCATACATCCCTCGTGAGGCTGGTTCTGAAAAAGATGAAAATCTCGCCTATTTTATTGAGAATCAGTTCAGTGAATATAAACTCAGCAAAGTCTGGCGGAATGAGCACTATGTTAAGATTCAGGTAAAAGACAGGTATGTTGAAAGATGGTAAACTTACAGGATTAAGTAATTTCATGTATGTAATACAGGATAGACTTAAGAATCTGACTTTGACATAGAAATCAAGATTTCCTTAAGGCAAGTAACAAAGGTCAAATGACAGGCATTCTAAAGCTGTTTTACTATTTCATCCAAGGATGGCCTTAGCTTCATTTTAATTTAATCTTTTTTTTTTTTTTCAGAACTACTCCAAACTCTGTGACTATGACAAGTGCAGATAATAAGATGGTGTACCTGGTGGAGAATCCCGAGGGCTATGTGGCATACAGCAAGGCCGCCTCAGTTACTGTGAGTAAGGCACGCGGTGCAGGAGACTGCTCTCTGTGGACTGTTGGATACGCCTTATCACTGCTGTTCTTTTTCTCTATAGGTTTTAGGAGTTATACTTTAAATTCACTTGTAAGATGTACCTGACCATGAGATAGATATTCTTGTCCTCAACTCTCCAGTCCCTCAGTCAAAATCAATTGCATGGGGGCCAGAGGGTTAGCTCAGTGGTTCCGGCGCCTGCCTCGCAAGCGCAAGGTCCTGAGTTCGATCCCCAGTGACCACATATAATGCTGGGTGTGGAGACATGCCCACCAACAATCAACACTGCATACCACAATGCTGGACGTGGTGGCTCACGCCTGTCATCCCAGCACTCGGGTGGCAGAGACAGGAGGATTGCTGAGTTCGCAGCAGCTTGCCTGGGCACCATAGTGAGCTCAGGGCCAGCCGGAACTACAAAAGCGAGACCCTGTCTCAAAAAAAAAAAAAAATCAATTGCATGGCCTGAATATTCTCACTACTCGCCTCATTGGTCACTCTGACCTCCTTATTGTTCCCATGATGAAGCTCACTGACCAGATCACCAGCTTTCACTTTGCCCAAGTGTAAGAAAAACTCACACGTTAAAACCCTTACACAGTAAGCAAGGTGTGATGGTACACACATGTAATCCCAGCGCTTGGTAGACTGAGGCAGGAGTTTCAGGTAGCCTGGGTTACATAGTGAGTTCAAGGCCAGGCCTGACCTACATAGGGAGACTGTCTCAAAAGCAAAAAGTAAATAAATACAGAAACCTCAGAACTTCCTTTTCCCTTTACCAGTCCTCCCCTAAACATAAAGTGGTTTGTTTTCTTACTTTGTGCAGGTCTCTTTTCCAGTATTACCCTATTAGGGAGGGTTTTCTCATTTATATAAGAATACTTTTTCCCTTACTCTGCCTTTATTTTCTTTATTGTATTTCTTCTTTCCTCCCTCCCTCCCTTTTACCTTCCCTCCTTTCCTCCCTGCCTGCCTCCTTCTCTCCCCTCCCTCCCTCCCTTCCTTTCTGTCTGTCCAGGCCTGCTGGACAGATCAGCAGGGTGGTGAAGTCAAGGGGGCGCAGATTAAGAAAAGAAGATAGAACAGATGGGCTGGGAGGTCCTCTCAGTCAATACTGAGCAGACACCTGTTTATTGAGCAGGTTATATTTATACTGTGCCAAAAGGCCAACATAAATGGTTACATATTATCTTATAGGTGAAGAAAAACAGGAACAAAGCATCCAGGAAATCAGTGCACAAACAGGAGTAGGATGTCAACATGCTGTCTGGAGTTAGTTTTTTAAATGTCAAACTACAATTTTCTTAAATCTTTTTCCTATCTCTAACTTTCTTACACTATTTTTTATTAATACTTTAACAAGAGTAAGTACATCCATCACACACTTAATTAACTCTATTAGAATTCAGTCCTAACCTACATAGAAACAGGAAGGAAAACATGTTACCAACTTGAGAAGCAACGGTCAGGGGGCCAAGTCAGAGGTTGTTCCTTTCCCAGTCAGGAATCCCATTGTAGCAACTCCGGAAGTTGCAGGTCTTATCTTGGGAGCTGGGCAGCACTGTTTGAATTAGTGCCGATCTCTCAACTGCTACTTGATGCAGCACCTAGTGCAGATGTCCAGGCTTGACAGGGACCTTTAGACTAGGCTGCTTCCCTCCCTCCCTCCGTTCCTTCATTGGTACCAGGGATCGAACTCTGGCCCTTGTACTTGCAAGATAGGCATGGTACCACTTGAGCTAAATCTCCAGCCCTCCTTACAGTATTTCTTACACCTGATATCACCTGTCCATCTGTTTCCACTAAAATGTGAATGCCAAGAAGAGGTAAGGGTCAGTTGAGAGTGCTTGATGCTTAGTATGTGCCAAGCGAATGCCTATTCTAAAAGCCCCATGTGGGGATAGATGGAACTACCCATTTTGGGTAGGTGTGTAGCTTGGTGGTTGAATGCTTGCCTAGAATACTTGAGTTCCTGGGTTCAATTCCCTGTATCACAGACAACAACAAACTGGCTGGGGAGTTTCTTTCTTTCTTTTTTTTTTTTTTGTGGTACTGGGGATCGAACTCAGGCCCTTGTGCATCCAAGGTTGGTGTGGTACCACTTGAGCTAAATCTCTGGCTTGGGGAGTTTCATTTTATTATAGTTGAGCTTTTTTTTTTTTTTTGAGACAGGGTCTCACTTTGTAGTTCAGGCTGGCCCTGAGCTCACTATGTGGCCCAGGCAAGCCTCGAACTCAGCAATCCTCCTGTCTCTGCCTCCCGAGTGCTGGGATTACAGGCGTGAGCCACCACGCCCGGCATGGTTGAGCTTTTTAAACTTGCCTAAGAAATAGAAAATGGCTAGGTAGACTATTACTGTTTTTATTGTTTGATTTAAGACAAGGTTTTGCTGTGTAGTTCAGGCCTACCTTGAACTCACTGTATCACCTAGGTCGATCTCAAACTTTTTTGGCAGTCCTCCTGACTGCTGGGATTAGGGTCTACCTGCCTGGCTGTTACTATTATTATTGTTATTTTTATTTTTTTAGACAGGGTCTTGCTTTGTAGTTCAGGCTGGCCCTGAGCTCACTATGTACCTCAGGCAAGCCTCAAACTCAGCAATCCTCCTGCCTCTGCCGCCTGAGTGCATTGTAGGTGTGAGCCACCACTCCTGGGATTGTGATATGTGGTACTGATTGCTGGTGGATGTAAGCCACCACATCTGGCATTGTGGTATGTGGTTACTGAGAATCGAACTCAGGTCCTTGTGCTTGCTAGGCAGGCACCGGAACCACTGAGCTAGAGCTCCGGCCCCTGTTACTATTTTTTTAATGGTGGAGTTTTCAGGTTAAAAGTCACATTGAAGGGTATATCTAAGAGTTACAGATGAAATTTGGTGGTTATTATCTGCCATTCTGTTACCTATATCACTTTCCCTATTATCCATAAGCCAGAAGTTTAGAGATGGATAGATTTTTCAGTTCTAGAACACCAAGGACCTTATTTCACCTACAAGGCTTATATTCAGGTACTGGGTTTGTGTCAATTTATAGCTGATCTTGGAAACACTATAGAGTTTAGGAACGTTATGATGACAGCTTATATAATAATCATCTAAAAAATGATTTATGTAAGACACTTTATCCTAGTGTATGGCATTTATATTTTTTTGGATGCTTATTAGACCTTTCAGTTAAATGTATTCCTCCTTATCCTCAAGTGTGTGAGGGTCATGTGTGGTAATCTTATGTAACTGTAACTGGTGCTTCTATGATAAGTCTATATATGCATCTGTATTTGGCAAGTCCTGTTATCCTTTCTCTTCCCCAGAAAATATCCTGTAAAGGCAGCAAGACATTAGGAAAGGCATACATAGGAGGCCCAGAAAGCTTGACCTCACACTAGATAACTTTGGCCAGTTTTGACTTTAAAATGCTCATCTGTTTTTGTGCCCCTCCTCCCATTTTCTTCTTTTGGCTTCTTTCCCTAGGCTCAATCTGTAGAAATTCTTCTGTTGCAGATTGTATAACTGTTTATTTGATCCTCATTAAACCTAATGTCTTTGTTCTAGGGTAAACTTGTTCATGCTAACTTTGGCACTAAACAGGACTTTGAGGGTTTAAGCACTCCTGTGAATGGATCAGTAGTGATTGTGAGAGCAGGGAAAATCACTTTTGCAGAAAAGGTGAGTATTATGAGTATTTTTCAAACATTATGCCTGGGTTGGGGAGTTAGCTCAAGTGGTACCATGCCAAATTTGGATGCACAAGGACCTAAGTTTGATCCCTGGTACTGAAAAAAAAAAAAAAAAACTCATTATGCCAGGTGTGGTGGTACATGCCTCCAGTCCCACCACTTGGGAGGCTGAGGCAGGAGAATTGCTGTGAGTTTGAGGCCAGCCTGGATTATGTAGTGAGTTTAGGGCTAGCCTGAACTACAAAGCAAAACAAAATAAATACATTATACCTTCAGTTACATGACATTTGCTTAAGTTCTAAATACGTCAGTAGCAAGTATATAATATTAAAAAGAGAAAAAGAAAAACTAAAAGCTCAACCCATGCAGTAGTTTGAGACTAGAAAACTTTAGAAGATAGTGCTTGTCTTAGATGAGTTTTCATTATTTCTCTTAATTTCCAGACTCTCCTGAATGAGTTAGTTCAATAGAAATTTTTTTTCTGTAGGTTATTAGAAATATTTGGAGGATCATTGTGGTCCTTTAGCATGAAGTCAAGTATGTACTATTCACATTTTGTGTGATCATCTTTGTTTTCTGAGCTTTCTGTGATTTCCTGTAGGTTTCAAATGCTGCAAGCTTGAATGCAGTTGGTGTCTTGATATATCTGGACTACACTACATTTCCTGTTACTAAGGCAGATCTTCCAGTCTTTGGTCATGTGAGTTCTTACTGTGTTCTCCTGTATCTTGATTCCAGCTATCTTAGTAGAAATACGAACTGTTCCTTCCTTAACTACTTTTCTGGGAGAGTTTTAGCAAGAAGTTAGATTTCGACTGCGCTGGCTTTGAGACTTTACTGCTACTAACTATTTATCAGTAGTACCTTGAACTGGGAATTATTAAAAATACCTCTTGATAGGGCCAGAGGGTTAGCTCAGTGGTTCTAGCGCCTGCCTCGCAAGCGCAAGGTCCTGAATTCAATCCCTGGTAACCACATACAATGCTGGGCGTGGTGACTCACGCCCACCAGCCATCAATACCACACACCACAGTGCCGGGCGTGGTGGTTTATGCCTGTAATCCCAGCACTCCGGAGGCAGAAGCAGGAGGACTGTTGAGTTTGAGGCTTGCGTGGGCACCATAGTGAGCTCAGAGCCAGCCTGAACTACAAAGCAAGACCCTGTCTCAAAAAAAAAAAACAAAAACCTTGATAAAAGTACTTCATCAGCCAGGAGTGGTGGTTTACACCTGTAATCTCACCACGCAGGAGGCTGAAGCAGGAGGATCACTATGAGTTCAAGGCCAGCCTGAACTACATAGTGAGATACTGTCCCCAAAAAACAGAACCAAAAAAAGAAATTATTTCATTAGTAGTGCCTTCTGTTCAGAATTTGCCATGTCCTATATAAAAGGGAGAGTGACACTATAGAGCCAGGCAGACTTGAGACTTGAAGCTGCTACTGGAGTGTGGAGCGCAGCCTTACATTGAGTCAGAGTCTTATAGGGAGCTTGTTGAGCATGTGCCAGCAGAGCTAATTATTCTTTTCACTAGGCTCATCTGGGAACAGGCGACCCTTACACACCAGGATTCCCTTCTTTCAATCATACCCAATTTCCACCGTCTCAGTCATCTGGATTGCCTACCATACCTGTCCAAACCATCTCCAGAGAGGCTGCAGAAAAACTATTTGGGTAAGTTTTCTTTTTTTTTTTTTTTTTTGGTACTGAGAATTGAACTCAGGGCCTCATGCTTGCCAGGCAGGTGCTGTACCACTGAGCTGCATCCCTGGCTAGGTAAATTCTTAATCAAAAGCTGTCCGCAGTGTGAGGTTTATGATGAGAGAAAAATGGTAAGTTTCTGTTGATTTGACCAGTGCTTAAAATGTTCGATTATAATTTCACACTTACGGGGATTTGTGGGTGGTTAACCATTAACTTGATATAGATAAAAATGAATTTTTCTTTCATAAAGTGGTTTTGCAAAAAAAAAAAAAGAAAAAAGGGGGAGAAAAACTTGAAAGTAAGAAGGAAAAAAATGGAGAAAAAAAAAAAAAGTGGTTTTGCTAATAGATACTAGGTTTATGAACTCAAGAGTCCTGTCCAGCTCATCCATTGAATTCTTACTGTGGTTTTCTGGCTTAGCTTTTACTTGAGTAGTCTTTGACTGACCACTTTGCTGCCTATAACAACACACTCAGTTATTGGAGAAAATATGTTAGAATTCATATTGAGTTATTCCCCATAATACCCATTTGATTTGGATTTTTGTTTTTTTAGCAGCGCACGGTGATTTTCATCTCCTTGTCTACAGATCAAATGTCAGTTCTCATGATGGTTTCTAGATGCTTTACTGTCATAATTGATTCTCCTGGATATCCTCCCTGGAGAAGTAGGATCTATCTTTAAAAGTGGAACCTAAAGCTGGTGGTGCATGCTTGTAATCCATGCACTTGGGATTTAATCTTGAATTTAAGGCTACCCTGGGTTACATAGTGAGTTTAAGGGCAGCCTGAACTACATACTGTGAGTCCTTGTCTCAAAAAGAAAAACAAAACAACAAAAAAAGATTAAATTAAATAAAATAGAACCTAAGCCAGGCATAGTGGCACACGCCTGTAATCCCTATACGTGGGAAGCTGAGTGAGGCAAAAGGGTCAACATGAGTTCGAGGCCGGCCTGTGCGTTCAAGGTCAGCCTGAACTACATGGCAAGACTGTCTTAAAAAAATAAACCAAAAAACTTAAAACTAAGAGAAAAAACCCCACCACAATGGAAAGAGCAAAAAATAAAACGAGCCAGCTGTGGTGGCACAGACTGGTGGTCCCAGCACTCAGGAGGCTGAGGCAGGAGGATCACCACAAGTTCAAAGTCACCTGGACTACATAGCATGACCCTGCCTCAAAAAACAGCCGCCACAGACAAACAAAAAACCAAGATTCATCAAAAACAAGTAGGGCAATTTTGAGATGTATATAAATTGTACCAATAAAGAATTCAATTAAAAAAAAAAAAGTAGGGCATAATGGCACATGTCTAAAGTCCTGGCTACTTGGGAGGACCACAAATTCCAGAGTAGCCTCCCCAGAAGAGCAAGACTCATCTCAATAAAAAGGAAGGTTAATTGATGTACATGTCATTCATTTTAATTTTTATTTTTCCCTGTTGCTAGGGATTGAACCCAGGGCCTTAGAAATGCGCAGAATCCCTAGCCTATTTCTGTTGTTGTTATTTGAGATGGGGTTTCACTATGTAGTGCAGGCTATCCTTGAACTTCTTGTGGTGATCCTCCTACTTCAGTCTGTCAAGTGTTGAGATTATAGGCACACACCACAATGTTCAGCTTAATCTTTAAGGCATATTTTCAAAACTAAGTTGCCAATGTTGGACTCAAACTTGTGATTTTCCTGCCTTAGCCTTTCAGAGTATTGGAGTTATAGGTGTGTATCACCATACTTTACTAATTTTTATATTGGTGTGGACTATTTCCCACCTGGTATCATCATAAGATGTACTTATTTTTAGAACTTTATTTAAACATCTATTGACTGTCACAGAACAAGTTACTCTAACTTTCTAAACCTGTTTCATTTACTTGGTTGCATTGATAAGAAAAACATCCTACTTACTAGAGTGGTTGGCCACAGATGAACAGCATCTATATGTAAGGACTTCGTAAACCCTGCATGACTATTAATGCTAAGAGGCGTTCGTATGTAGTGAAGCTCACCAACTCATTCTGTTCCATCTTTGCCCACGTGTGAAGCCAGTTCCCTCTCCTTATGTAATAGGCAGTAAATAATGTTTTAACTTATGCAGGTTAGATCCTTGGAGCACTTATTTTTTGGGTAACATGAGAAATAAGTTGGGAGAAGATGTCTAATCACCAGCACCACAGGAATATTTTTTTTTCCTTTTTTTTTTTGAGACAGGGTCTCACTTTGTAGTTCAGGCTGGCCCTAAGCTCACAATGTAGCCCAAGCAAACTTCTGAACTTAGCAATCCTCCTGTCTCTGCCTCCTGAGTGTTGGGATTACAGGCATGAGCCACCATGCCCAGCATTGTGATATGTGGTACTGGTTGCTGGTGGGTGTGAATTATCATGCCCAGTATTGTGTGGTTACTGGGGGATCGAGCCAGGGACCTTGTGCTTGCTAGGCAGGCGCAGGAACCACTGAGCTAACTCTCCGGCCTTAGGGAGTGAATTTTCTATGTTCTCTTTGTACCCTTTTTAACTTGAACCTTACTGGGGACAGAAAATAAAACTGATTTTGTAAACTTGAGGGAAGTAACTAACTCAAACCTCTGATGCCTGATTTCTTCTTGTAGAAATATGGAAGGAGAGTGTCCTACTGCGTGGAGAACAGACTCTTCATGTAGGCTGCAGTCGAAAGAGAACATGAATGTGAAGCTCTCTGTGAACAATGTGCTGAAAGAGATAAAAATTCTTAACATCTTTGGAGTTATTAAAGGTGTTGAAGAGCCAGGTAAGGCCTTGTGACCCCCTCGTAATTCCTGTCTTATTAACCTGGTTTAATTCTGTGAAGTGCTAAATTTTGCCTGTTCTAAGATGAACTGTTTCGGTATCAGCTTTATTGAGACATAAAAAGGCCCTAGGAAATCAAGTTGTTAGAAACTAACCATTTGGACCAGAAAATCTATGTTTAGTTATTGACAAGACTAAAGATAACATTTTCCTTAAGGGACAGATGAATGTTTTGCAGGCTCTACAGTGTCGGTTATATTTATCTATTTGGCCCACATCGCCACCATCTAAAAAGTGAGCACACAGACTGGTTTGCAGATGCCTGGAACTATTTCAGTTCAGTGAAGTAGTTGCATCATTTAGAAAGGAAAGCCCTTGGACTTACTAAAGTTAGTTATTGAGCAATTAGTGAGCCTCAAAATATTAATAAACATAATTGAATAAACATAATTGGTAAAATAGAATAAGCAGCACTAATCAGGAAAAATTGTGTTGTCTTGAATTTTTAAGGCCTAGCATCCTAAATCAGATCTAAGGTTAAGCTGATTCATCCTTAATACATATATGATACTTTTCTACTGCATGCTTATTCTATCTAGACTTTAGTATGATAAAATAATTTAAAGTCTGATCCATAAGGTTCATTTTGTTTTCTTTTTTAAGATCGCTATGTTGTAGTGGGGGCTCAGCGGGATTCCTGGGGTCCTGGAGCTGCAAAGTCCAGCGTGGGAACTGCTCTTCTATTGGAACTTGCCCAGACATTCTCAGATATGGCACTAAAAGGTGGAGTACAAACCTCAAGTCCTTTGAACATTATATGCTATGTACTGTCTCTTAAGAATCTAGACCCTTAGTTCTTAAACACAAGGCAAACTGTCTTTTGCAGCTGCCTTTTGACTTTGAAATGATTCTTCTTGAAGTATTTAATGGTGATGCGAGATCTGAGTCTCTTTGAGACACTGGGAAGTACTCTTGAGGCCTGATTCTGAGCTTGGCATCTCAAGAATGAAATGGCAGATCTAATACGAACTTTACCTGAGGAATCTAACTGAAAGCAGAGGCATATATATGCTTGTAGTATTAGTTTTTTTTTTTTTTTTTTTTTGAGACATAGTCTCGCTTTGTAGTTCAGGCTGGCCCTGAGCTCACTATGTAGTCCAGGTAAACCTCGAACTCAGCCATCCTCCTGCCTCTGCCTCCCTAGTGCTGGGATTACAGGCATGAGCCACCACGCCTGGCACTGTGGTATGTGGTATTGGTTGTTGGTGGGCGTGAGTCACCATGCCCAGCATTGTATGTGGTTACCAGGATCGAACTCAGGGCCTTGCGCTTGCGAGGCAGGCGCTGGAACCACTGAGCTAACTCTCCAGCCCAGAATTTTGTTTTTTTATATGCAGCCCTTTCACTTACAGTACTTGAAGCTCTTCCAGCCCTTCCCTTATTTATGTGGACACCTTCACATTCTGAATCATTCAGGCAATAGGGTAAATTGCAGTGATTAACCTTTGTAGAAAATACATTACTGTAGGAGAGTACACACTGAGGGAAGTGGGCAGCCTAGGGCAACGGTACAGGTAGTGCCAATAGAAGGTATTACAAATGTTACCTGAAGTGTCCTTTTATTTAAATTTGTGGATTTTTATTTTATTTCATAAAAATTATCTCATGTTTTAAGTGATTTGTGCTCCAGCCAAGTGATCTCCAAGAAGACACACAATTATGCTTATGATGTAGTTTCGAGCACCTCTTGGTCCCAAGGGTCCGGCCCCAAAGAATGGAATAGTAAAGAAGTGACTCCCAGTGAGCCAGTCCCTTACCTTCAGATGATCTCCTGGCCTCTTCTTTGTAGATTACATTAAAATTTTATTCCTGTCCCTTTAGTGTTCTTTTACCTGGAGTCTCAAAAGGAAAAGATCTACTTTTGAAATCTGTTATCCTGAATTAGAAACTTCTGGTTCAGTAACCAGTCAGTTACCTGCCTGGAATCTTTCCAAGGGTAAAGCTGACTTTTTTGGTTGTTGTTTGGTTTCAGGTGGATTTGAGCCCCGCAGAAGTATCATCTTTGCCAGCTGGAGTGCTGGGGACTTTGGAGCTATTGGTGCCACTGAATGGCTAGAGGTATTTCTATATCATCTGTGCTGAGGCATGTGAACTCTGCTGGCTTGAACTGTCCTCCAGGAGCTGCTCTTTTAGAGTTCATTATTCCATTGATCTCTGGAGGAAGTCTCAGTAGAATCCAGATTTCAAAAGGAATCCCTAATAACAGCTGCCATATGTGATTAAAGCCTATGAATAAATGCATATTATTAGTATTTTATTCTTATTTGCAGTACTAGGGATTGCTACCAGGGTCTTGCAGTAAGCTACATCTTCAGCTTTCCTGCCTCAGCTTTTAAAAAGTTGTTTTGAGTTCGATCCCCAGTACCACCAAAAAAACAAAACAAACAAAAACTTTGTTTTGTTTGAGACCAAGTTTTGCTGTCTACCCTAGGCTGGCCTTAAGCTCAAGTGATCCTCCTGCGTCAGCTTCTCAGTATTGGGTTTACATTTGCTGCCACACCCAACTCAGAATACATACAGTATTTTAAAGTTTTTTTCCTTGTGGAACTGGGGATTGAACAACTAGGAGTTGTACTTACCAGGCAGGCCGTGGCACGACTGAGCTACATTCCCTATATCACTAGCCTGTAAAATACATATTATTACAGGGCTGAAGATTTAGCTCAGTGGTTCTGGTGCCTGCCTGGCAAGCGCAAGGTCCTGAGTTTGATCCCAGAACTACATACAACAAATACAGGGTGTAATGACTCGTGCCCACCAGCAATCAGTACCACATACCACAGTGACAGGGTTGGTGGCTCATGCCTGTAATCTCAGCATTCAGGAGGCAGAGGCAGGAGGATTGATGAGTTCTAGGCTTTCCTCAGCTACATAGTGAGCTCAGGGCCAGCCTGAACTACAAAGAAAGACCTTGTCTCAAAAACAAAACAAAACACAACCATATTATTACGTTGTGTTAATATGTATATTAATATCTTCTCTTCTAGGGATACATTACCTCTTTACATCTAAAGGTTGTCACTTACATTAATTTGGATAAAGCTGTTCTTGGTAAGTATCCCTTTCACTAGCTGTTTATGAATTCAGGTAAACTATTTAGGAAACAGCCGAAGAAAACTTCCTAAAGCAGCAGCTGGTCATTTTACAGTTTATATGGGCCATAACTGGATGTAAATAACCACCAAGTTATAGGTCAGGCACAAATTACCTTATCAAGAGCAGTGATTCTAAGTGGTCTCATCAGTAGTGTCAGTTGTCAGAAACTGGAGTGTGAGCCCAGCAAAGCATTAAATTGTAGAACCAGTAGTGCAGAGGGAAGCACAGAGCATGGTACTCTGAGGACACCTCATATCTTGCTGATTTATGCAGCACAATGGAAATACTGGGCAGCAAACTTGGAAATGAATTTGAATGTCATTTAAATCGGATAAACTGAGGATAGCGAAATGTCTACACTGGAAAGAAAGGAAGGAGTTGTAATTAAACTCAATCTTTCTGAGACTAATTATTGTTCACTGTTTGACCTATGCAGTGAATTTATTGAGTGTAGTAAGCTTACTATAGCTATAAGATGAGTGAGACAAAATGCTTTAAAAAGTCAAGGTGCTCATAACAGGGGATATGTTGGGGAAAGAGTGTGTGTAAGCGAAATCACCAAATCTTTTAATTTTGCTATAAATATAAAGGTACTCCAAAAGTAAACTTTTGAAAAATATCACACCGAAATACGCAAACTCAAGGAGATAGAGCTTCTGCCAGACATGGTAGCATGTCTAATCACAGCACTTGTGAGGCTGAGGCAGGAGGTGTCTTGAGCTGAAGGCCAGCTTAAGCTACATAGTAAGTTCAAGACAGCTTGAACTACATAGTGAGGCCCTGTCTGAAAAAAAAAAACAAAATAAAACGAGTAGATCCTTAGTTGAGTCAAGTTCAAACTGTATAGTTGCTAAAGAATATGATTCCTAAATTACTTTTTTTGTCTGCTTTATATACTTTTTGTGTAGGGCCAGATTTAGGTTGCTGTTTTCCTGTTTACTAGAGCTTTTTTTTTTTTTTGCTTTTTTTGGAGACAGGGTCTTTGTAGTTCAGGCTGGCCCTGAGCTCACTATGGTGCCCAGGCAAGCGGCCGCTAACTCAGCAATCCTCCTGTCTCTGCCTCCCAAGTGCTGGGATTACAGGCGTGAGCCACCACGCCCAGCATTATATGTGGTAACCGGGGATCGAACTCAGGTCCTTACGCTTGCGAGGCAGGCGCCGGAACCACTGAGCTAACCCTCCGGCCCTAGAGCTTTTTTTTTTTAAGACAAGGTCTTGTTATATAGTATGTAGTACAGGCTGCCTCAGACTGCCAGCGATCCTTCTGCCTCAGCCTCCCAAGTGCTGGAATTATATAGATGTGTGCCACCTGCCTGGCACTGGGTGCTTGTACTTATGAAAATGTCAGTGTGAATATTGCTTGACTGAAAAAAATAAAATTGCTTAACTGGAGAAGAGGCAATATTAAAATAATTTCTTTGCAGGTACTACAAATTTCAAAGTTACTGGCAGCCCAATGTTGTATAAACTTATTGAAAAAACAATGCAAGAGGTGAGTGCATATACACCTAATTACAAAAATGTAATTTCATGGTGGACTCATGCCCACCAGCCATCAATACTGCATACCACAGTGCCAGGCGTGGTGGCTCACGCCTGTAATCCCAGCACTTGCGAGGCAGAGACAGGAGGATTGCTGAGTTGGAGGCATGCCTGGGCTATATAGTGAGCTCAGGGCCAGCCTGAAGTACAAAGCGAGACCCTGTCTCAAAAAAAAAAAAGTCAATTTTAAGCAGAATAGTTTTTTGTAAGTGTTGACAGTACAAACCTAGTAGGAGTAACCTAAGAAATCTGAAATTGGGGCCGGAGGATTAGCTCAATGGTTCCAGAGCCTGCCCCGCAAGTGCAAGGTCCTGAGTTTGATCCCCAGAAACCACATACAATGCTGGGCGTGGAGACTCACGCCTACCAGCCATCAATACCACATACCACATGCCCACCAGCAATCAACACCGCATACTACAGCGCCAGGAGTGGTGGCTCACGCCTGTAATCCCAGCACTCGGGAGGCAGAGACAGGAGGATTGCTGAGTTCCAGGCTTGCCTGGGCTACATAGTGAGCTCAGGGCCAGCCTGAACTACAAAGTGAGACCCTGTCTCAAAAAAAAATAAACAAAAAAAATGTAGGAATGGCCAGGCTATGGTATACACCTTATTCCCAGCTACTCTGGTGGCTCAGGCAGGAGGATCACAAGTTTAAAGCCAGTTTGGGAAATTTAGCAAGATCATGTCTCAAAATAAAGTTTAAATTTAAAAAAAAAAATACCACATACCACAGTGCCAGGTGTGGTGGCTAATGTCTGTAATCCCAGCACTCGGGAGGAAGAGACTGGAGGATTGCTGATTTCGAGGTTTGCCTGGGCTACATAGTGAGCTCAGAGCCAGCCTGAACTACAAAGCGAGACCCTGTCTCAAAAAAAAAAAAAATCTGAAATTGTTTTAGCTTTTTTTTTTTTTTTTGGAGACAAGGTCTCGCTTTGTAGTTCAGGCTGGCCCTGAGCTCACTATGTAGGCCAGGCAAGCCTCAAAATCAGCAATCTTCCTGCCTCTGCCTCCCGAGTGCTGGGATTACAGGCATGAGCCACACCCGGCACTGTGGTATGTGGTACTGATTGCTGGTGGATGTGAGTCACCATGCTGGTATTATTGTATGTGGTTACTGGGTATTGAACTCAGGACCTTGCACTTGCTAGGCAGGCGCTGGAACCATTGAGCTAAATCTCCAGCCTAACTTTTTTTTTTTTTACAGTATCAGGGATTGAGCTCAGAACCTTGCACTTGCCATGCAGGCGCAAAACTACTGAGCTACATCCCTGAACCTGTTTTTTTGTTTGTTTGTTTGTTTGTTTTTTGAGACAGGGTCTCGCTTTGTAGTTCAGGCTGGCTCTGAGCTCACTATGTAGCCTAGGCAAGCTTCAAACTCAGTAATCCTCCTGTCTCTGCCTCCTGAGTGCTGGGATTACAGGCATGAGCCACCACGCCTGGCACTGTGGTATGTGGTATTGATTGTTGGTGGGCGTGAGTCACCACACCCAGCATTGTATGTGGTTACCAGGGATCGAACTCAGGACCTTGCGCTTGCGAGGCGGGCACTGGAACAGTGAGCTAACCCTCCGGCCCTCCCTGACCCTGTTTTAACTATTTTAAATATATTCTTTCAAGATGAAATAATGTCGTTTTTATGAATATTTAGAGATAACATGTTAGTGTCTAGACTGAATAAGTTCTGAAAAGTTTTGTTTTAATATTTAAAAAAGTTTTTTGAAGCATTACCAGGGATTGAACTTGCAACTTTGTGGTTGCTAGGCAGGTGTGGTACCACTTAGCTACATCTTCAGCCCTGAAAAGTTATTTCTTATGATAACTTCATTTCTTATTTTACAGGTGAAGCATCCACTTACTGGGACATCTCTGTATAAGGACAGCAACTGGGTCAGCAAAGTGTAAGTTGAGGAAAGTGAATGAGCAAACTGACAGAAGAGCAGAGTTGCCCAGTAGCACCTACCACATTGGGCAGAAAGCTAACCTCCACCTTGCAGTGAGCTTAACTGTCACTAGAGATGCACCTGAAGAACATATTAGGGGTGAGGGGAAGACTTCATGGTAGCATAGTGTGTTCTATATCAAGGGGTCTGAAGACACATTTTGCTTTCCTTGCAGCGAGAAACTTTCTTTTGACAATGCTGCTTTCCCTTTCCTTGCATATTCTGGAATTCCAGCAGTTTCTTTCTGTTTTTGTGAGGTAAGTCTAAAGAACTAAAGTCTGCGGTGTTACACATTCAGTCTTCTTACTTTATACATATGTAATTATTGCATATTGTTTCCTTATTACCCATCTTAAATTTATTATCTGCTTAATTAGCATTTCTGTTTATTGCTACTCTTTCAGTGAAGCATGGTGAGTTTTCCAGGCAGCTTAATTTCTCAAGTAGCCACTAGCTACCTAGTGAATAGTGCAGTTTATAGTATTTCTGTCAAACAAAATTTTACTTGGACACCACTGTTGTAGATATCTGTTGAAGAAGTCCTACATGTTTTGTCCAGAAATGTTAGTATTTTAAGGAGAAATAAAAGCATAGACACCAGGTATAAGATCATTGAGACAGAACTCTGAACTGACTACATTTAAGAAAATATGATCAAATAGGGACAAGAGTCAGTTAAAAGGCACTGAAAGACGGCCGGGGAACAGAACGCTGAGAGCCCCTTTGCTGCAGCGCTGGCGCTGGAATCCTGAACCAGCAGTGGGGCTGGTGTGGGTGGGAGTTGGGTGGAGCTCAGTGGGAAGGCCATGGCTTTGGTCTTGAGAGCTACAGAAAGGAAAATAAGAGAACTTGGGGTCAGGTCCTATGGTTCAAAGAATTTATGAATGATTTCTCTTGATCATCACATGTTGTACTTTTTAAAAACATCAAATGTGAGCCGGGGATTTAGTTTAGTGGTTCTGGCGCCTGCCTAGCAAGCCCAGGGTCCCGAGTTTGATCCCCATAACCACATACAACATATACCGGGTGTGGTGACTCACGCCTGCCAGAAATCAGTACCATTTATCACAGTTCCGTCTGTGATGACTCAGGCCTGTAATCCCAGCACTCGGGGGTAGAGGCAGGATTGCTGTGAGTTCAAGGGCTTGCCTGGGCTACATAGTGAGCTCAGGACCAGCCTGAACTACAAAGTGAGACCTTGTCTCAAAAAAAAAAAAAAAACAGTAAGGTTGCTCAATGAAGCATTGAATATTTTGTTACAAATGCAACATGCACACTTCGACCAAATGCCACATGATTGGGAAGAAGGTAGTTTTTAGTGTTAAGAGTAGTACTTTGGGGCTGGGTTTGTAGCTCAGTGGCACAGTGCTTGCCTGGCAAGCTGGAGGTCCTGTGTTTGATCCCGGATCCACCCCCCGCCCTGCAAAATAAATAATACTTTGGGCTGTGTGTGGTGGTGCATGCCTGTCATCTCTGCACTATAAAATGAGACCCTGGGCTGGGGATGTAGCTCAGTGGCACTGTGCTTCCCTTGTAAGCACAAGGTCTTGAGTTCGAACCCTGGCACCCCCCTCCCAATAATATGAGAGCCTGTCTCCAAAAACAAATAAAGAAAGAGTAATACTTTATATTGATGATTTTATTTTGTTTTGAGGTAGCTCCTCACTATAGTTGAGTTGACTCAACACTAACCTTCCTGCCTCAGCCCCCCAAATGCTAGGGTTATAAGCGTGTGCTACCATGCTTGGCAAGAGTAATGGTTTATGTTGAAATTACCTTTCATGTATGTTCTTCTTTGTCCCCCTTAACATGGGCCACCCAACTCCCCCAAAAGAAAAGAAGGTGTATAGCCTTAGGGACTTTGGCATGGAATGTGGAGATGCCAGAACGTGGCTTCTGTGGGTCCTAAAAGAAAGCATTCTGGGAGTAGATCTGATTCTGAGGCAGTAGCAAGGATGGCACCTTAAAGTATCAACAGACGGGAGATGCAAGTAGAGTGGGACTAAATTAGAAACAAGGGGAGAATTGCAGTAACTGTCAGCCTTGATGAAGCCAGAGGGCACGGCTCCTGGTTTTCGTATGCACAGAACATAGCAGCTTCCTTTGTTTCCAGGACAAGGACTATCCTTACTTGAGCACCACCCTCGATAACTATGACATGCTGATGCAAAAAATTCCTCAGTTGAACAAAGTGATGTGTGCAGCAGCAGAGGTGGCTGGTCAGTTCCTGATTAAACTGACCCATGATTTTGAATTGAACCTGGACTATGAGATTTATAGCAACAAAATGCTTTCATTTGTGAGAGATCTGATGCCATACAAGGCAGACATAAAGGTGAGCACTAATTGTAATTAAGTTGTTGTTGATTTTTTTGCTGGGGGTATTGTGGTACTGGGGATCAAACTTGGGATTTTGTGTTTGTGAGGCAGGCACCTAAGCCACTGAGCTAAATCCCCAGCCCAGGTTTTTTAAAATTAATCTTAAAATTTATGGGCATGGTGGCATACCTGGAATCTCAGCACTTGGGCACACTGTCATAAATGATGGGCTTGCAGCCTTTCACATGGCCGAATGGTATCCCACAGTTCCGTTCCCCTCACACCTTTTCTCATCCCTAGCGTCTGATCTGATAGACATGTGGCTTGTGAGCAGTGCTGCTGTAAACATGGGGTGTAGGCATCTCTTCCATATACTAAGTACGTTTGCTTTGGAGTGATATTTCTGGATCATACCATAGTTTTATTTTTAAATTCCTATAGAACCTCCACACCATTCTCCATAATGGTTGTACTAATTGACACTCCTGTGAGATTAAGTTATTTCTGAAATATTAACTATATTTCTGGGGAGGAGTATGATGAATAACCATAAATACATTTTAGAGTAACCTGGCTGAGAGTTTAGCTCAGTGGTGCTGCACCTGCCTCAACAGCGCAAGGTCCTGAGTTCAAACTCCTATGCAAAAAGCAATTTAAAAAAAATGGAGTTGCTGGGCGTGGTGGCTCACGCCTGTAATCCCAGCACTCGGGAGGCAGAGACAGGAGGATTGCTGAGTTCAAGGCTTGCCTGGGCTACATAGTGAGCTCAGAGCCAGCCTGAACTACAAAGTAAGATCCTGTCTCAAAAAAAAAAATGGAGTCAAATTTTCCTTAGAATTCTTAACTCATTTGAGAAAGAGGTCAGGAGACTGGGTTATAGATCTAGGATACATCTTAGCAGGTATTTCAGAATGGAGAGCTGTCTTGTCAGCCTATACACAGGTAGGACCTAGACAGTCCACATATCTCCAGTGTGTATTTGGGCTGTGTACCTTTCAGACATGGTGGCTGGGAGGACTAATTCCATTTTATTTGGTGCTAATCCTGTGAATCTAGTATTTAAACAGAGTCAAATGAAATTTAGAGAGTAGTTTTTAGCTTAATTTAATGGCACTAGGATCTGGTTTAACAGGCCCTTAACTGAAGTAAATCACTAATAAACCTTAACTGCTATGCCTTTTTTAAAACTCTTGTAACTTTTGAAAATGAGACTTTCCATGGAAATAACTTGAAAGAGTGTGTTTGCAGTTTCCACCATAGGGAAGTTGAACAGGAAGCAGAGTATATAGGATGATACACTTTTCTTAAGTTATACTGGATTTCTTAATGAAAAGAGTTTTCTTCTGAAGCTGAGGATAACTGTACTGTCTGCTGAGTGAGATAAATATGTCACCATTGTTTGTGGAGCCTCTGGTACTAGCTTTCAGAGTCTTGAGTTATCTGGGGGTCACTTCCTTTTATTGCAGTCTTCTCTGTGGCTACCTTTAAGCTAGCAAGGTGTAGGCATAGCACCCCGGGGAACATCTCCTGCGCAGTCGCAGTGAACACAGCGCCTTTCCACCACAGGAGATGGGGCTGAGCTTGCAGTGGCTGTTCTCTGCCCGTGGAGACTTCTCCCGTGCGACTTCCAGGCTGACGACGGATTTCCACAACGCTGAGAAAACCAACAGGTTCATCATGAAGGAGCTGAATGATCGGATTATGAAAGTAAGTAGTTTTGGGGGCAGGTGGCTAAAGTACACGCTTTTCATTTTTAACTTAAAACTATAAAATTTTTTATTTTTTACTTGAGACAGGGTCTCCCTATGTAGTTCAGGTGGTCTTGAACACACTATGCAGACCAGCCTGGCCCCAAACTTGCAGCAGTCCTCCTTTCGCAGCCTCCCAAGCACTGTGATTATGACTGTACCACCACAATTGGCTTAAAATTTATTTTTTAATTAGCTGTTTCTTTCTAATAAATTGACCATTACATTGCTAAAATTCTGAAATGGCCAACAGACTGTAGAAAGGTACCACTTTAGGCTCCTGTTCGAAACCAACAGCTTCAGAGAACTGCTGCTCTTCATGCAGGGCCAAAAGTATGTTGATTGATTGATTGATTGATTGATTGATTGATTGATTGATTGATTGATTTTGGCAGGGAAGATAGGGCTCACTTTGTGTTCAGGCTGGCCCTGAGCTCACTGTGTAGCCCAGACAAGGCCTTAAACTCAGCAATCCTCCTGCCTCTGCCTCCCAAGTGTTGGGATTATAGGAGTGAGCCACCGTACCTGGCACTGTGGTGTGTGGTACCAGGGATTGAACTTGGGCTTTGAGCTTGTCAGGAAGACACAGGGCTTGCAAGGCAGGCACTGGAACCACTGAGCTAAATCTCCGGCCCAGTATGTAGATTTTTAATTTGTAAACTTTACATTTCTAAAAGATGGGGTAACTCCAGAAGACTAGAGTTCTTTGCCACTTTAGAATTGAGTGCAGATTTTGACACTTAGCAAGATCTAAAATGAACCTATCAAATGTGGACATGCAAGAAACATTTGATGGTCTATTAATTTTGGGAAGGTTAAAAACATTTCTTAGGGCTGGGCATGGTGGCTTACACCTGTAATCCCAGCACTCGGGAGACAGAGACAGGAGGATTGCTGAGTTCGAGGCTTGCCTGGGCTACATAGTGAGCTCAGGGCCATCCTGAACTACAAAGGGAGACCCTGTCTCAAAAACAAAACAAAACATTTCTTAGGGGTTGCAGATATTGCTCTGGAGTGACACAAAGCTGTGGGTTCAATTCTTTTTTTTTCTTGTTTTTGTTCTTGTTTTTTTTTTTGAGACAGGGTCTCGCTTTTGTAGTTCAGGCTGGCCCTGAGCTCACTATGTAGCCCAGGCAGGCCTCGAACACAGCAATCCTCCTGCCTCTGCCTCCCAAGTGCTGGGATTACAGGTGTGAGCCACCACGCCCGGCACTGTGGAATGTGTTGCTGATTGCTGGTTGATTGCTGGTGGGCGTGAGTCACCACGCCCAGCATTGTATGTTGTAACGGGGATCTAACTCAGGACCTTGCGCTTGCGGGCAGGCACCGGAACAGCTGAGCTAAATCCCCAGCCCGTGGGTTCAATTCTTAGCACCAGAAGAAAGGAAGGGAGGAAGGAAGGAAGGAAGCGAGGGAGGGAGGGAGGAAGGAAGGAAGAAAGGGAAAGAAAGAAAAGAGAGAGGAGAGGGGAGAAAGAACCACCAAGCATTTTGAGGATGGGTTGTAAACCTATGTCTTCTCTAACCAAAAACATGGCATGAGTAAAGTTGTCTTTGACGAGGTTTTGGCAGGTTGCTTCTGAATCTTAACCAGAGAAAAGTAACTCGGTTCCCCACATTCTCAAATTCAGAAGTTTGATTTGGTGTGGGAGGATGACAGTCCCTTGCTCACAGGAACCATAGCACTGTGCATGCCATTTTGATGGTCTTGTCTGTGCAGGTGGAGTACCACTTCCTGTCACCCTATGTGTCTCCGAGGGAGTCTCCTTTCCGGCACATCTTCTGGGGCGCTGGCTCTCACACTCTGCAAGCATTACTGGAGAACTTGAAGCTGCGTAAGGAAAATAAGGCTGCTTTTAATGAAACACTGTTTAGGAACCAGTTGGCTCTGGCTACTTGGACAATTCAAGGTGTTGCAAATGCCCTTTCTGGTGACGTTTGGGAAATTGACAATGAGTTTTAAATATCATAACTAACTGAAGAAGAACAGGGTCAGGGTATTCTGGTTTCTAGACTTGTACTGGTTGTGCTAAATTTTTTGTAGGGCTGTAAAACCTAACGTTACAATTCTATCCAGTTAGCTTGGTAAATACTAGATGTCTTTAAGCAGAGCTTATACTGGCTAGGTCCCTGCACTTCAAGTTAAAAATTTTCCTCTAGTTATCTCTAGAATTTTAAGTGCTGTTTAATATAACTGCCTCCTTGCATCCTTTGCTGAAAATGTAAGAACCAGTTACACAAACTATTGCTATAAATCCCAAGGACATGGACTGGTGTCTTTTGAGAAGAGAGGAGAAAGTTTGTGTCCCAGAGGGCAGAGTTAGGTAGCTGAGTGTGACCCTCCATCACGTTTGATGCTGACAGGAACTTCTAGGCTGGGAGATCTCATTCTCCAGATGAAACACTCACCCTCCCTAAGGACACAGCTGGTCTCCGCATCCTTGAGTGAAGCAGTTAGCTTTTAGAAAGATAGGACTTGTTTTCTTGCCAATGCCTGAAGTAGAGGTCCTTCCACTGGATCAAATGAGGTTCAGCTGTTCTTTGCAGGAGTAAGGCCTTAATATGTGAACTTCAGTGATATTTACTAAAAGTGGAGACCGGACACCAAAGACTCTTAGTACATTCTCTTTTCTTCTGACCTGCTTCATAGCCTTTGTTTAGTTCTTTTTTTTTCCCCCAAAGTTCTGAATGAGAACCAGTCTTAGGCATTTTAGACTCAGTTTGTCAGACTTTAAAGAACACATTGCCAAATTTTGGCCAGAGTGTTAATCTTTTGGGAAAGCTTTCTATCGTTTTGGCACTGAGATATTTATTGTTTATTTATCAGTGACAGAGTTCACTATAAATGTTTTTTTTATAGAAGATAATTATCGGAAGCAGTGCCTTCCATAATTATGACAGTTATACTGTCGTTTTTTTTTTAAATAAAAGCAGCATCTGCTAATAAAACCCAACAGATACTGGAAGTTTTGCACTTATGGTCTAACTTGAGGGTCTTAGAGAACAGCCGCAAACCAAATAATATTTAACGCTAAGTATTGGGAAAAAATTAAATTTAATTAGGGGTCACTAATATCCTGATCTTCTGTTTGGTGAGCCAGATAAAAATGATAGCTCTCCGAAATGCAGGACGGTCTGACCACGTTACAAATGAATGTCACTTAAAGGCTGTGGTAGTACCCATATGTATAAAATTTTTACAGCTCAATTTGTCTATGGTATAACTTAAATTCCAATTTTGCAAAATTTCCAGTACCTTTGTCACAAACCTAACTGACATTATCGGGAGCAGTGTCTTCCATAATGTATAAAGAACAAGGTAGTTTTTGCCTACCACAGTGTCTGTATCGGAGACAGTGCTCTCCATATGTTACACTAAGGGTGTACGTAATTATCGGGAACAGTGTTTCCCATAATTTTCTTCATGCAATGACATCTTCAAAGCTGAAGATCGTTAGTATCTAACATGTAGCCCCAGCCCTCTGTAACTGTCTTCCTTTTAGTCGCAGAAACATTTTGTGGTCATTAAGCATTTGGTGGGTAAATTCAACTGCTATAACATAAAACTGCTACTTCCTTCAAGATCCTTTTTTTTTTTTTTAATGAAAAAACAGGTGTTTTGTTACCTTTGTGGTTTCTCCAAGTGTTCTGAGTAGTGGGAGAGTAGCATACATTTGTTATGTTTGCTGTTGGTAAATGAATTTAACTCCCCTCATTTGCATGTTACCTGTAAACTTAGTTCAGGAAGTTTGAATCTAGGGTTGAGCTTTTGGCTTAAAGCAGGGGAACTTACATAGGTTTGGGAGGTGGGGGGCGGGGGCTGGGGAGGTGAAGCCTGCTGAAGGGTCTGGTCCTGCCTACTTCCCCATTCTCGGGGAGGGATTCTGTAGATAGCTCAGTTTGAGGCTCTAGAGTAAAGCTTTATCTTTTGCTCCACCACTGGTAAGTCTGATAAGCAGCTGTTTGTCTAGGAAAGTTCTAAATTGCCACCCAAAGGGAAGTTAGTACATTCTTAAATTTGTGTCACTTACCTGAGTTACAGGAGACCTAGATTTCTTTGTAGCCTCATGGAATTGTGTTGCTATTCAGTCTCTGATCTTCACAATGTTTCCTAATGGGCTGATGTTCAATGTTGTTAAATGAAAAGAAGCTCAGCATCTTCCATGTGGAATGCGGTGGTATACTTTACTGTAGTAAGTCCCTAAAAGCCCCGCCCTTCTCTGATTAGGGCTGACTCACTTCCAGTCAAACAAGCCAGCCACCTGTAAGAGGCTTCACATCCCTGAGGGAAATTTATATCTGACTAGTGAGAGCCTGTTAGTCTTCAGGGGGTTTTTTCCTGGTGAAGATGTTTGTTTTGAAGGCGAAGGAGGAACTGTGACCTCTGTCATGATCAACTGCTCTGGCACTTGCGTGGCCTCACTGTTGGCTCTGATTGCTGTGGACGTTGTGGACTCAGCACCTCCTGTAAACAAGAACTGTGGCCCGGTTAATGTCCACAGCTGTACGCGTGGCAGTGTGGATATGCCTTGTCTGACTGAATAAAATGCTTGAATACTCAATTGTTGTGGTGGTTGTTCTAAAAAATAGTTGGGCTTATTTTTATTTTTTTGGACAGTTTTCAGTTTACAGAGCATCGGGCACAGGTGAGCATGTACCTCAATTTCACTCAGCTACCTTGGTTTTAGTCCGTCACACTAACAAGACCCCAGTCTTATTGCCAAGGACCTGCTGGCTACTCGTCAGTCCTCACTCTGTTCTTACTCCCTTAATTCACTGCATCTGCCTCCAGCGGGTTCCGAGGAGAACAAAGGGGCAAAAGCTTTTGGAGGAACTATATTGCAGGTTGAACTGGGGTGCCCTGTCACTGAACTATAACCCCAGCCTCTCATTTTTATTTTTTGTTTTGAGTTGTCTCACTAAGTTGCTCAGGCTGGCTTTCAACATGGTGATCCTCCTGCCTCAGCCTCCCAAATAGCTGGGATTCAGGTATGTGCTGCTATGCCTGGCTGGCAAGCTTTTAACTAGTACAGTTGCGGCTCTGTGGGCTCCCTTTGCATAAGGAAGGTGTCCCCTTGCCAGTATTCTTTCCTGGGGCTGTGTGCATTTTCCTCAAGGGTTGGCCCTGTGGCAGCTTCCGGCTGGTACCCCCAGTACAGCTGGTATCTGTCCTCCGTGTCATTTTCTGTCACCCCCTGCTTCTGGAGCTCTTTGACAAAGTGCCGTGAGCCAACACAGGGCTTCCTTTGCCAGAGCCCGAAGGCCCTTTCCTTGACTGGTCATCCTACTTTGTTAGGTGTCCCTGCATTTGCAAACCTAGGGGACAAGGACGTAAGTTACCTAAGCTTCCCTGAAGGGTTCAGGAAATGAATCTTAAACCAAACTTATTTGTGGTTTAAGAAGGCAAACAGTACATCAAGACTTATTTGGAAAAAAAAAAAGCTGGGACTATAACTCTGGGGTTAAGCGGCTAGTGTGTGCAAAGCCTTGGGTTCAATTTTGACACTATTAACAAATAGCTACATACAACTCCCAACTTTCCATGGCCCTTACAGGGAATGGGTTTTTCTTCTAGAAGTTTCTTTTGGCATATATTCCCTCATTTTTTCTTTTCTTTCTTGCTACATGTTAAGGCTGGCGTTGAACTCATGTATAGTTCAGGCTGGCCTTGAACTCAGGGTGATCCTCCTGCCTCAGCCTCCCAGCCCAAGTGCTAGGATTAGAGGTATGCACCACCATGCCCATTTTGTACTCCTTTACTTTTTTATTTTTACCTGAGACAGGGTGTCGCTTTGTAGTTCTGGCTGGCCTTGAGCTCACTATGTAGCCCAGGCAAGCCTCAAACTCAGCAATCCTCCTGCCTCTGCCTTTTGAGTGCTGGGATTACAGGCATGAGCCACCACACCTGGCATTGTGGTATGTGGTACTAATTGCTGGTGGGCATGAATCGCCATGCTTGGTATTGTTGTATGTGGTTACCAGGGATTGAACTCAGGACTTTGCGCTTACTAGGCAGGCTCTGGAACCACTGAGCTAGATCTCTGGCCCTGTAGTCCTTTATTTTTCTGTGTGTGTGTGCGCGCGTGCAACTCAGAACTTTGCACTTAGCAGGCAGTCACAGTGCTACTGAACTATACCTCCAGCCTCTCTACTCCTCTACTTGTAAGTAACACACCTACAATGTTATTTTTATATATATATATATTTTTTTTTTTTTAATTTCCCTGGCCTTCCTTTTTGAGCTCCTTGTCCCTTGTACCTGTCGTACTCAGCTCCATTTTCCCTGTGCTCCCTGTGTGAGCGCTAACACTGGCTCTCCGACCACAAGAGCTCACTCTGTGTCCAGCTGTTACCCGCATATGCTCGTATTGACAAGTGTGTGTGGGGGTGTGCACACGCGTGTGCGTGTGTGTCATCTGACTGGGTCCAGGCTTCCTCAGGGTCTAGCCAGTCCTTCCCGCTCTTCCTTTGTGGTGCTCCCTCATGACCTTTGACTCCCCAATCCAAGATGGCCCCACACAGCTCACAGACACGGGGCTCACTGGAACGCCTTCCTCGGTGTTGGCAAGCTGTGTGTGTCTGCGTTGGAGGGGTTCGGGAGTCGGGCGGGTGGAGAAGCCATGTTTGAGTCTGGGTCCTGGTGAGTCGAACTAGGTTCAGCCGCCGAAACTGTCAGGCGCCCCGAGGATCTTGTCTTAGTTTCCTTCTTGCCGAAGGAGCCAGGGACCCAGTGCTCTGGCAGGTCCTTCCCAGCTCGGCAGGGAGCCTCTTTCCCCGTGAACGTGTATCTCATCCTCCAAGCCTGTGTTCTGTCTATCCTTCATAGCCCTTTCTTCTGCACCCACCAGTGAGAAAGGACGTGTCTGTCACTTGCCGGTGTCCCTCAGGCGTCTGTGGAGCACTCTGTTAGCGTCACTCCTGTGAATCTGTTGACACTGAGGTATTTTGAATAACACAAACATTGTAGGAACATGTCTTCAAAAGAAAAAAACACTGAACAAAGCTTTGTGTTGTTTTTGAGTCAGTGTCTCATGTGGCTCAGGCTGGCCTTGAACTCACTATATAGCCCAGATTGGCTTCAAACACAGGGACTCCTCCTACTTCAACCCGAGTGCTGGGGTGGCAGGTGTGGACCTCCACAAGTGGCACAAGCACGAGTTCGAGCTGCATCTGTTCCGACAGTGAGCCTTCAGTCCCCTGTTGTACCCTGACTGGCACACTGATTGCCTTGTCCTTTGGAGATGGGATTTCCTGACTTGAAGCCACAGACCTGTCCTGATCTCCACTTTTGGCTGTGGGCCTCCTAGACTCTTACTGTGAGAAAGCAAAGCCTCAGAGCTCAGGGATTTACTGGACACCGGGGGACCCAGGGAACAATGCTAAGTTCTTGGGTAAGGGAGAGAGGTGATGAAATTGATGCTTGAGGGAGAAGAATGGGGAATTAAGGTGTAGGCGGAGGCTGAAGTTAGCCAGGCCATCTGGAGGACGCTTGCAGTACTGACACCGCGCAAAGGTCGAAATGTCACAGTAGTATCTTGTCTAATCCCTCAAACCTCCCAGCATGGGGATCTTGCCTGAGAAGCAGGCCTCCTGGAAGGGACCAAAAGATGGAAGGAAGGAGGGGGATGGAGGGGAGGACAAAGAACTGAGATGTGTTAGGTACATGTACCAACTCTACCCCAGGAATCTGATCATTATGTATTGCACACATGAACTAATAAAAATAAAAACGAATAAGAAAATAGCCTGCTGGGCCGGAGGGTTAGCTCAGTGGTTCCGGCACCTGCCTCACAAGCGCAAGGTCCTGAGTTCAATCCCCGGTAACCACATACAGTGCTGGGCATGGAGACTCATGCCCACCAGCCATCAATACCACATACCACAGTGCCGGGCGTGGTGGCTCAGGCCTGTAATCCCAGCACTCGGGAGGCAGAGGCAGGCGGATTGCTGAGTTCGAGGCTTGCCTGGGCTACATAGTGAGCTCAGGGCCAGCCTGAACTACAAAGCGAGACCCTGTCTCAAAAAAAAAAAAAAAAAGAAAAGAAAAGAAAATAGCCTGCTGATGGAAAGGGTTTGTTCTATCTTGTCTGGAAGTCAATGTTGGCCTCTGACAGTTAGAAGGT
The DNA here is from genome assembly GCA_004025085.1 of Thryonomys swinderianus. NCBI lineage: Eukaryota > Metazoa > Chordata > Mammalia > Rodentia > Thryonomyidae > Thryonomys > Thryonomys swinderianus. Next base: position 12,960 of record PVIC010000732.1, on the reverse strand, counting down.
GCTTGATTAGGATTCAAATGAGAAACCCAAGCCTAGACCTTGACAGGTATTTTTTTAAGTAATTATTTTTATTGGTACACGTTTGAAATACGTAATGGTCACATTCATTGTAGGGAATTTGTGCCTGTTCTCATTGTGACTATAGATTTGAGTCTCCACTCTCATACCATGAGCCAGGTGCTGGGTGGAAAGTATAGTTTGCTCTCTCCTTTTCCTGAATTGAGATCTGTCTCTTCACTTTCTGTGTGGGCTCCAGTTTCCCTTTCAGATCCTTCCTGCCTTCTGGGGACCCACTTCCTTCCTTTCTTCCCCACATTGTTGTATTCCAATGTCTGAATTCTGAATCTTGGAGAAGTTGGTTTGTTGTTGTCTGCTGCTCCACCATCTTCCCAGAACCTACAATCCAATTTTTTTTAATTGAATTTTTTTTTTTTTTTTTTGGAGACAGGATCTCACTTTGTAGCCCAGGCAAGCCTCGAACTCAGCAATCCTCTTTCCTCTGCCTCCCGAGTGCTGGGATTACAGGCGTGAGCCACCACCCCCGGCTAAATTGAATTCTTTATTGGTACATTTTATATACAGTTCACAATGACACTCAACATTGGGGAATTTGTACCAATAGATGACAAGTTAATTCTCATTTTTACCCATATCCCTACCCACCCACAACCCCCACCCCTTATATACATGCTATTTCTTTTTCTTTCCGATTCATATTTATTCTTTCCCCGCATTATGGTCCCCCACCACATTCCCTTTGAATATTTCCTATTTTACATAGTCTATCATACATTCTAGAACTCAGTTACATCTACAGGTTCTCATACCAAAGAAAATGATACGGTGTTTACATATCTGTGACCTATTTATTTCACTTATTAGTGTGTCCTCAAGGTGTATCCATTTGCACATAAATGAATGAAACTTGTCATTCTTTATGGCAGAGTAATACTCCATTTTATTAAAAAATCACATCTTTATCCAGTAGCCAGTTGATGGGCATCTGGGTTGTTTCCAGGACTGGGGTATCACAAACTGAGCTGCTATGAAATTGGGTGCACATATGACTTCACAATATGATCCTTTGAATTCTTTCGGGTATATTCCTAGCAGGGGAATAGCAGGGTCTAATGGGATAGGTATCTTTGACTGGAGTAAAATGGTAGCCAAGATGCAAGGCAGGAGGAAGCCGGTGTGGAGTAGCTGAGGGTCATGGAGTGCTGAGGGAGACAGACCAGAGGGGACCAGAGCCTGAGTCTGCATGTGGTGGGTGATCTGGAATCCCAGCACTCAGGAGGCTGAGGCAGGAGGACTACCTGCCACAAGTTTGAGGCTGGCCTGGGCTACAGAGTGAGACCCTGTCTCAACAAAACAAAATAAAGGACCCCGAGTGAAATGGATGGGCAAGTGACAGCCAGAGGATGACTCCTCCAGAGAGCGGGCTGGATTTGAGGCTGGGTTCAGTTGTCACCTGGGATCCATGTGACTGAGTGGAACTGGACATCAGCACCAGGCAGCCTTGCTCGAGGCTGATAACTTACATGCGGGGCGGGGGCAGGAGGCATGGAGGGAATTTTCGCAGCTGAGGGAGAGCCAGCTAGAACGGCAGCAGTTACAAGCTTGCCTGGGCAGGAGGGGAAGGGACTCACAGCCAGGACATGCAGCGTCTACATTCCAGGGGAAGAGTTGAGCAAAACACAGGAAAATGTTTTGCTTAAAAAAAGAAAAGGGTATGAAAATGAAAAAACACTTCACTGATTGAAGGTAAGCCCACTGCTACACTTTTCTACGCTTGGAACAGTGGATTCCAGGGAAAGGTAAGTTTTGGGGAGCTAACGTACGGGACAAAGTTTAAAGTACAGCCCTTATTTTACCTCTATTTTTTGTTTGTTTGTTTGCTTTTTGAGACAGGGTCTCGCTTTGTAGTTCAGGCTGGCCCTGAGCTCACTATGGAGCCCAGGCAAGCCGCCATGAAAACAGCAATCCTCCTGTCTCTGCCTCCCGAGTGCTGGGATTACAGGCATGAGCCACCACGTCCAGCTGTTTGTTTTTGAGACAGGGTCTCGTTTTGTAGTTCAGGCTGACCCTGAGCTCACTATGTAGCCCAGGCAAGCCTCAAACTCACAGCAATCCTCCTGCCCCTGCCTCCCAAGTGCTGGGATTACAGGTGTGAGCCACCACATCCAGCTCTGTGGGGGGCTGGGTGTGTGGTGCTGATTGCTGGTGAGTATGAGTCACCATGCCTGATATTGTTGTAATGGTTACCAGGGATTGAACTCAGGACCTTGTGCTTGCTAGATGGAGCCACTGAGGTAGATCTCTGGCCCCGCTATTTTATTTTCTTGAGGGGGTCTCACTAAGTTACCCAGGCCAGACTCAAACTTTCATTCCTGCCTCAGCCTCCCAGAGTGCTGGGATTAAGGTGTGCAACACCACACCCAGCTACTTTTTAAAAAATTGAATTCTTTATTGGTACATTTTATATACAGCTCACAATCACACACAACATTGGGTAATTTGTACCAGTATATGACACAAGTTAATTCTCATTTTTACCCACACCCCTATCCACCCACATCCCCCAACCCCTATGTATATGCTCTCCAGCTACTTTTTTTTTTTTTTAAGACAGGGTCTCGCTTTGTAGTTCAGGCTGGCTCTGAACTCACTATGTAGCCCAGGCAAGCCTCAAACTCAGCAATCCTCCTGCCTCTGCATCCCAAGTGCTGGGATTACAGGCGTGAGCCACCACGCCTGGCACTGTAGTATGTGGCATTGATTGTTGGTGGGCATGAGTCTCCACGCCCAGCATTGTATGTGGTCCCTAGGGATTGAACTCAGGACTTTGCGCTTGTGAGGTGGGCGCTGGAACCACTGAGACAACCCTGCAGCCCCTCCAGCTACTTTTAATATGATTAGTCTGGAGTCCCCACTGGAAGCTCTCGATGAATAGACTGAGCCACATTTTGAAGACATAATCCTTCTGACACAGCCTACATACAGCAGAAATCCTAAATCCACTGTGTCCATTGGTTACCAACCTAACTCTAGATGTCCACCAGAGGGCAGTAGAATCCAGGGCTCCCGGGGGGCTTCCTTTGGGACTAAATAGCCCACACTGCCTTAAGGGTTTCATCATCCGTTGACTCATCTGGCTGTGACTCTAACTTGGGAGGGGGCAGGTGTGTGGGTGCAGCTGGTAGCAGTGGAGCTGCCTGATGCCATAATAAAGTTCAGAAAATTGAACTGCTTGGGGGCAGGGAGTTCTGACCTGGGTGACGGGGTGAGGGCAGAGTCTGTTCTTGGTTGTTGGGGGATGCGGCCTGAGTTGGCAGTTTCCCCAGTGTCTCAGGATTTTTTCAGAATCCTTCCTCCACTTTCATGGCCTCTTGCAGATTCTGAAACCCTTTGCCTTTTGTTTCAGATTATCTGCCAACCTGAGCCCTTATTTCGCACCTTAGTTCTGGGCCTTAGTTCAGTCATCTTCTAGGCACCCAGAGGACTCTGGGGAACAATGGCCTAGCCATCTGGCCTCTCTCCTTCCCTTCCCAAGTTTACATGTTAGGCCAGCACTGCCCACTTCCTGTTGGGCCTTGGCATCCTCTGAGGGCTTCTAGAGCTCTGGTCACTGAGCCTCACCCCAGTGACTCCAGTTTGATTGTGCTAGGTGGGTTCTGGGCACCAGCACAGTGTTTCTTATTTATTTATTTGTTTGTTTGTTTATTTTGAGATAAGGTCTCACTATGTAGTCCAGGCTGGCCTTAAACTGTGTAGCCCAGGCTGATCTAGAACTTGCATCAATCCTCCTGCCTCAGACTCCATAGTGCTGGGATTATAAGTATACACTACTATGCCTGGCTCGCACAGTGATTTTGAAGTTTTCCTTGTAATGATGTGCAGCACCGTTGAGACCTTCTGCATCCAAGGCCTCAGTACTCAAGATGTGGCTGCAGGACCGACCCTGCGGCGTGACAGGCGCTGGAGTTCGGCATCTCCTCACAACCTGTGGAACCAGAGCCTGCGTTTCAGCCAGGTGCCCAGTTGGAGAAGCTGCTGGTCGCACGCTGCTCTTCCTCTTGCACCCACACCCCTCCCTGGTGCAGTCACCGCAGGTACGCGGGCAATAACCAGCCTTAGCAGCCCCTTTCTGAATGTTGAAACTGAAGCTGACTTCAACTTCCCAACTGCTGGGATTGCAGGTGGCCTCCACCATGCCTGGCTCTATAGATATTTTTGTGCTAAGCATCGTTCCAGTTGCCTGTGCCTGGGAAAAAAATCCATGTCATTCTGGAGTTCATGTGTGTCGGTGAATGTGTCAGAAACTTTAAACCATGGATATGATAGGCATGGTAGAAGATTAATACACTTCTTTTAAAGATTATATTTTGCTGGGTATAGTGGCACTCAGGAGGCTGAGGCAGGAGGATCACCACAAATTGGACGCCAGCCTGACCTACATAGTGATTTCAAGGTCAACCTGAACCACATAGTGAGTTCCATCTCCAACAATAAAAGTTTCATTTTGAGCAGGACTTCTGGGATATTGGGAGTGGATCTTGATCTAGGTGTTGGATGTATTCACTTAGTAAACATATATTTTCTCCCCTCTGGATATGTGTTATATGGCGATTAAATCTAAAAAATTACATTGTGGTATTTTCTATTCTGTTGTTGTCCTTGTCATTAAAAAAAAAGAAATGTCAGAGCCAGATGGATTTTTTTTTTTTAAATCTGAGGGTTTAACTCAGGGCCTCTGCATAGTAGGTGAGCGCTCTACCACTGAGTTACATCCTCAGCCTTTTTAAATTTTTATTTTGAGATAGTCTCAGTAAGTTGCCCAGACTTGCAGTCCTGCCTCAGTCTTCTGGAATCCTGGGATTCAGGTGAGGCTTGGATGTGGCTCTTGAGAAAGACTGGGCTCCCCTAAAGAACCGCCCCCCAGCAGGACTGACCAGAGTGGAGCTGTCTGGCCTGGAGCATGACTTGTAGTGTGAGCCAAAATTCTTTAAAGAGCTGGATGGTCTCTATATGTGGAAGTCTGAGGACTGTGAGACTAAAGCATGGCCGCTATGGGGAGATAGAATACTGCAGATCCATAGGCAGTTATTTCTGGCTACCTTCCATCCCTTCGTCCCTTTTAGTAGCCATTTATTATCAACTCCTGCCTCTGACCTAACATCCATGCTACTACTTGATTAAACTTTTGTTGAAGAAACGGCCATGGTGGTGCCTGACTGTAATCCCAGCACTGGGGTGGCTGAAGCAGGAGGATCCCAAGTTGGAACCCAGGCTGGGCAACTTAATGATTTAGGCAGGCCCTGTCTCAAAATAAAAAATGAAAAGATGTGGGGATGTGTAGCTCAGTGCAAACTCCCTGGGTTTGATTCTCCAGGACCACCCACACAGGCAGAAAAAAAGATATCTGAAACCTTCAGAAAAGGTTTCCCCATTTCTGTAGCCCACCTACTTGGTGCTCCCACCAGTGAATTGCTAAATAACTGATTTAAGACATTGTCTCGTTCTGTGTAATAGCAGGCAGCCTCTTCCACAGCAGAACATGTCTCCAGCATAACCAGAATCTGTGCTCTTGAGCCATGGTTCTCATACTTGACAAGAGTGCCCTTTCTCTGGAAGCAGCCTTGTTATTCTACATTGCCAACTAGCAAGGACACTTGCTCCACATTGGCTGTGTGCACCTACTGGCCTCTAAAATCTAGCTGGTCCCTGGGCTGGTGTTGCTCAATTGGACTGTGGCAGGTCCAGGTACAGAGGGTGGGCTGGGAGGACTGGCTTTGTGATTGCCAGCCGAACAAGTCCCTTGGCCACGGACAGTCTCAGCCGGTCACCCGTTAAGTGGAAAGCACTTCTGCGGGCTGCTGCAAGGTGGGGGGAGGAAGTGCCAGCACAAGGTTCTGCCCGTGGGCTCCCCAGCCCTAGCAAGTGTTATTATGGGATTATAGAGGGGGAAAGAGGATGGGGAAATGACTTCCCTGTTTGCTCCAACTTTCTCATTTCTCAGACAACGCCAGAGCCCCACAGTTTAAAGGCAGAAAGGCTTATTTTGGCTCATGGTTGCAGTCCGTAGTGAGCTGGCTGAGGTAGAAGACAGCATGGCCAGGGGCATGGTACAGGAAAGGCTGCTCTTGTCCCTGCCACCAGGAAGTAGAGAGAGAAGGGAGGACTAGGCCATGCCCCAGCCACTGTCTGCTCCTAGCAAGGCAGCTGTAAGACCCCGCAGGACAGTCGCCTTCCAGAACCCCTCCTCTGAGGGCACAAGCCTTGGGGGGGGTCATCCATATTCAAACCCCAACAGAGGAAGCCCCCAGCCGAGGCAGGCAAGGGTCTGCAGCTTCTTCTCTCCTCACAGAGCAAGGGCTCCACTCAAAGCCACTCAGTTGGCCCTGTGCAGCAAGAAAAAGGGCAGGAAAGCTGCCTGCTGGGTGAGTCTTCATCATAGGGGCTGTGTCTCCGTTTTTGCCCTGGCTGGAACTTGTGATCAGCCTTGATCTCCTTGGGCCCGTTCCTGTAATTCTTTAGGCCTGGCTGGTTAAACCCTGCAGCAGTTGACATGTTTCATGTCCATGGATGGAAGTTGTAGAACAAGGAGGGGCGTGGCTACTCTGAGGTTGTGTCAGGGTCATTAGATGTTTTGGATTTTGACAATGTAAAGACATTTTTAGCAGTTAACATTTTTTTTTGTGGTACAACCTGGTATTTTTAGGTTTTTATTTTTTTATTATTTTTTAAATTGAATTCTTTTTTTGGGGGGACAGGGTCTTGCTTTGTAGTTCAGGCTGGCCCTGAGCTCACTTGTAGCCCAGGCAAGCCTGGAACTCAGCAATCCTCCTGCCTCTGCCTCCTGAGTGCTGGGATGACAGGCGTGAACCACCACGCCCGGCATTTCTGGTATGTGGTACTGATTGCTGGTGGGCGTGAGTCACTACGCCCAGCATTGTATGTGGTTACCGGGATGGAACTCAGGACTTTGCACTTGCGAGGCAGGCACCGGAACCACTGAGCTAAATCTCCAGCCCCAAATTCAGTTCTTTATTGGTACATTTTATATACAGCTCACAATCATACACAACATTGGGGAATTTGTACCAGTATATGACACAAGTTAATTCTCATTTTTTTTTTTTGAGACAGGGTCTTACTTTGTAGCTCAGGCCGGCACTGAGCTCACTATGTAGCCCAGGCAGGCAAGCCTCGAACTCAGCAATCCTCCTGTCTCTGCCTCCCAAGTGCTGGGATTACAGGCGTGAGCCACCACGCCCGGCATTGTGGTATGTGATACTGACTGCTGGTGGGCGTGAGTCTCCACGCCCAGCATTGTATGTGGTTACCGGGGATCGAACTCAAGACCTTGCACTTGCGAGGCAGGCACCGGAACTACTGAGCTAACCCTCCGGCCCAAGTTAATTCTCATTTTAGCAGTTAACATTTTTAAGGTTTTCCTTTAGAGCGCAGAATGCCAGGCAAAGGGAAGGAGGTCAAAGGACAGCTTGTAAATGGCAGCTACAGTACACTGCCCAGTTCCTTGCTGACTGACCCTTCATTCCAGCATGGTGTTATTTTACTCACTTTATAGATGTGGCAGAGACAGTCACAAGGTCAAGTGGGCCTAAACCTGTGGGTATCCAGCAGCACTGCCCAGGCTGCCAGATATGGAGGCACAGGTGGTAAGTGGTACTGGGATCGAGAACTCTGGATTTTCTCCGTGGGGTGTGCATGTGCTCAGGAACCCCAAGGGAAGTGTCCTGGGCCTGAGACAAACTCCCCCTTGTTACGAGCCTCCCGTGGCCCTAGAAAGACTGCAGATGGCTCACGTGTGTAACTTTGGGGTGGTTACAGACATGAGGACATAGTCCACCCTCATGGGAATTGACCTTGGAACTTACAACTCATCCTCCTCACTTTCTTCTTATTATTATTGTCATTATTATTATTATTTTGGTTCCAGGGATCGAACTCTGGATCTGGGGCTTGTCAGGCAAGCACTGTGCTGCTAACTCCCTCGCCCCGTTTGGCTTTTTGAGTACGGGCTTTGCCCTGTAGCTCAGGCTGCCCAGAACTGGTGGCAGTCCTCCTCCCTCAGCTTCCTGAGTGTTGCGATTACAGGTGTGCGCCACCACGCCCGCCCAGAACCATCCTCCTCATTTTAGAGCCCAAGCAATCGAGGCAAGGCGAAGTGACATTTTACAGTCACAGAGTAGATCAGCTGCAGCTAAACCGAAAGGTACTTAGAACTGCAGCCTCTCACTCCAGTGCTCCCCCAGGGGCCCTCCCAATTTCGGCTGTACCTTTCCTCCCTTTGATCCCACAAGGTGCCAGCCTGGCCGGCAGGGTGGGGGAGTGTGCAAAGAGAGCGGAGGGTGGAGAGGAAGGGGAACAAGCTCGAGAGCGGGCCTGGCCCTTTAAGAGGGCGTGTCCAGCACACCAGGTCCCGCCTCTGGGGCGGCGCAGGCGCGTGGGCCCAGCTGACTAGGAGGGAGAAGGGCGCTCGCGGCGGGCAGCCGGTGCGCGGGGCCGCAGCACCTGCGGGGGCCGGCGGCGCCCGGCGGCCTAGGTCAAGGCCGGGCGGCGAGGGTGGGTGGGGAGGCGGGGCCCGGGCCCCAGCAGCCGCCTTCCTGGCGAGGGCGGCGTGAGCGGGAGCGGGGGACAGCACCATCTGGAGGGGCGGGAGCGCGCGGCCTGTGGGGGGCGGGCGCGCGCGTGGGGTCGTGGGGGCCGCGGGCCGGCGGCGCGGGGCGCAGGAGGAGCGCGGCGGGCTGAGCCCGGCACTGCCTGAGCAGCATCCGGCGCGCGTCGGGGTTCTCAGCTGGGGCCCGCAGCAGCTCCGCGGGCTGAAGCTCGGCGTGGAGGAACAGGGCGGTGTGGGGCCGGCGGTACAGGAGGAGGGAGGCGTGGGCGCGGGCGTGCAGGAGCGTGGTGGCCGCGGCCGCGAGCCCAGTCCGGGTGTGGTGTGGGGGCCGCCGGCCGGCGGGGGCGAGGGGCGCGCGGTGCGGTGGACGGGCGTCGCCGGCCGTCCCGTAGCGCAGGAGGAGGGGCTGGGGCCTCGGCGACAGCACCAGGAGAAGGGGGGCGGGGGCCCTGCTGTGCAGGAGCGGGGAGAGGCGCGTGCCGGGGTGCAGGAGCGGGGGGAGGGGAGCCCTCGCCGACTCTTGCGGTCTCCGGAGCCCGGGGAGGGGCCCGAGAGTCCCGGGGAGCCCGGAGAGGGGACGTGGGGTAGCTGCGCACACCTAGGCCGCGAGGCAGTGGTCTTTCGGGAGCCCCCGGTTAGGCGCCCCGAGGTCTTGGGAAGGGCTCGGCTAGTAGGGCCTTGGGGGCCTGAAGGACAGGGGAGGCTGGGAGTGCAGGAAGCAAACTGGTTGCCCGGGGTGCAGGAGGGTCAGGTGGTTCGCGCGGTGCAGGAGACGTTCCTCGACGGGAAGGAGTCTCAGCAGGGTGCGGTGCCCCCAGGGGGGGCCGGGACCCGAAGGCGCAGAAGAAGGAGGAGGTGGTAGCCAGGATCCCCCAACCGGAACCCGGTGACGAGAGATGTAGGGGCGTGGGGCAGGGGCAGCTGCGAACTCCAAGGCTGCTGTAAGTCCTCGAAGACTTATCGGGATCCTCTTCTGCTACTTCGGCCAGGCCGTCACCGACAGCTGCGGAAAGAGGAAGGTAAGGACGCGTTCTGATCGTCACTAGAAGTGGTGATGCGTTTGGCAGCACATGGAACAGCAGGCCTCGACCCCCAGCCCTGTAGCACCGGTCCTAAGAGACTGAGCACCCAGCTACCAGTCTAGACTGGACGTGCAGCGGCCTCAGTGGCTGCCAGGTCGGGCCAGAGGGAAGGAGGGCTAGCCCCAGGGCCCAAGTTGCAGGCACAAAGCCATCTACTTTTTGCCAGTCCGCTGGTGGAACTGGGGATGTCCATTGTAATAGCTAGTGTGACAGTCGGCACCAGCAGTGGCACCGGTTGCCTCTGCTCCTGCAGAGAAGGAAGAGGGCAGAGGGCTGCCTCTTCAGTCTTACCCATGGGTCACTTGAGCCCAATGCGAGTGTGGCAGCCAGGGGCTTGTGCAAGAGCTTGACCTGCTCTGCCCCGAGAGTTTAACACAGTTGATTGGTACTGAGGGCCCACAGTGATGGGTGGTTAGTGGGCAGGAGAGTGGGAAGCAGTTGGGTGAGTCCTGTCTTGGAGTGGGACTTGGGGACACCAGCCTGAGAGGGCTGGCAGAGGAGGGAAATTGTGCTGCTGGGCTGTGGACACGCATTGTGGAGAGGCCAGGTGGGCAGCTGAGGTACCCACCATGGCCTGCACCAACTCACTGGCCAGGCACGGGGCTAGATTTGGCTTCCTGCCCCAGGCTGGCTTCCTCCAGCTGTTCATCTCTGTCCCAGCACTGTCAGGGCTCAGGCTTCTCTGGCTCTTGGGTGGGGAGGGATGCGCAGTGGCTGTCTGCCTTGAGGTCTTGGCCAGGATCCATCTCTGCCCTTGCCTGTGGGTGGCTCTGAGGTCCCAGGCCCTGTCCTTTGTCACACTCGGTAGAGATTGTGCTTCCCTGGGGGAGGGGGCAGAGGGAGTGGCCATAGGGGCTAAGAGTTTGGAGAAGCCGGTTAGCCTGCTCCTGGCAAAGTCAAACAAGTCTGTCAGCTTCATCCCGTGCCTGTCATGCTGCTTCCCAACACTCATGCACAGGAAGTTCATTTGTTATCCTCTTGCCTGGCTCTTCTGGAATAGCTAGGGTGGTGCTGGTGCTCTGGCTTCAGGGGAGAGATTTACCAGTTCCCAGATCATTCCTGCAAGCAGACATCTTTGTCTACAGATTTGAGGGTGGCTTGTGGACCTGAGATGGAGAGGAAAAAGGCTTCAGATAGATCTGTTTCGACCTGGTGATAGTGCTCACTAACTGTGTCCCCTCCTGCGATAGGTTAGTGCTTTCTGCAGCTACCCAAGCTTTCCTTACACTGGGGTCCTGAGTGCCCGGAGCCCTGGCCAGCAGATGTTGGGTTGGTAGCCTCAGTGCTCTGAGACCTTGATGACCTTGCTCACCTAAGCCCAAGATTATCCTCCCCCTTGTGTGCTTATCCTGGAAGATGAAGTGTTTCTCTTTTGTTTTTACTAAGCTTTGCTGAGGCGTAATGACATAGTAAACTGCACATACTTAAAAGCTAGTGTAATAAGGTTTAACATGTTCACACCTGTGAAACTGCTGCTGTGATCAAGGTAGTGAACCTGTCCCGTGTTTCCAAACCCCTAGCAGTTTTTTATTTGTTCCTTAGGCATCCCTCCCACCTCTCGTCTGCAGTCCCTCTTCCCTGCTAACAGACTGGTTTGCTTTTTGTCCTTGTGTCCATGTTTGGAGTGCTCAGCCATTTGTGTAAATGGAAACCAAATAGCCTGTGTCCTTTTTCGGTCTGACTTCTTTGAAAAAGTTTAATAATTTTTAATTCACCTGTGTCTTCTCAGGTTAACTTCCCTTTTATTGGTGCATAGTCTGTTGCCATAGTCATCTTCCCTTACTCATTTACCTGTAAAGCTGTTTGTGTTAACCTCTGTATGGATGTATACTTTAATTTTTCTCAGGTAAATTCCTGGGACTGGATCATCTTATGGTAGGTGAACATTCATTCAGCCTTTTAGAAACTGCCAGACTGATCATGTTATCCCATTAATATGTATAATTTTTATGCTTTAATGAGCCAGTTGAATAATCTTTTTTTGTTTCGTTTTGTTTTTGTTTTTTTTTGAGACAGGGTCTCGCTTTGTAGTTCAGGCTGGCTCTGAGCTCATTATGGAGCGAAGGCAAGCCTAAAACTCAGCAATCCTCCTGTCTCTGCCTCCTGAGTGCTGGGATGACAGGTGTGAGCCACCACGCCCAGCACTGTGGTATGTGGTATTGATTGCTGGTGGGCGTGAGTCTCCACGCCCAACATTATATGTGGTTACCGGGGATTGAATTCAGGACTTTGCGCTTGTGAGGCAGGCTCTGGAACCACTGAGCTAACCCTCTGGCCCAATAATCTTTTTAACATATAAGAAAATACTTAATCTAAAGAAATAGCTAGATAGGGTTGCATATACCCATAGCCCAGATAAATTAGGAGGCAGAGGCAGGAAGTTGGTTTGGGCTCATCCAAGAGCTTGAAGCCAGCCTGAGAAACATGAGAACCCATGCCAGGGAAGAAAAGAAAGCTGGGCAGGTTGGCACACAGCTGTTAATCCCAGCACTTGGGAGATGGAGGCAGGATAGTTGTAACAATGGGCTACATAGTCAGCTCATGGCCAGTTTGGAATATATATCAAGAACCTGTCTCAAAAATACAAAATGAAAAAGCCTCACCAAAAAAACAAAACCCCATCAGACAATTTTTTCCTAAGAACTTGAACCATTTCATATACTTACCAACACTTCCTGTGGTTAATCTCTTTAATTTTAGACAACCAGATGTGTCTAGTGGTATCTGACTGTGGTTTCAGTTTGCATTTTCTCAGTGACTAATGCTGAGCATTTTCTCTGATGCCCGCTTGGGGTGTGTGTGTCTGTAGTACTCACCAGTTTATAGGCTGACCCTGAACTCACTATGTAGCCCAGGCTAGGCTCAGACTCACAGCAATCCTCTTGCCTCTGCCTACTTAGTACTGGGATTATGGGCATGAGTGACTACACTTGGCATTGTGTATGTAGTTACTGAGGATTGAACTCAGGATCTTGTGCTTGCCAGGCAGATGCCAGAACCACTGAGCTAAATCCCTGGCCCTTAACAGCATGCTTTTGAAGAGAACTTTAAAAAAAAATTTTTTTTTTGTCTCATTATATAATGCAGGCAGGTTTTAAATTCAGTATGTGTAGGCCTGGCTGGGCTTGAATTTGAGGTGATCCTTCTGCTTCTGCCTCCCAAGTGCTGGGATTATAGGTGTGTACCACTATGCCTGGCATAGCATACGGGTTTTCTTTTTTTTTTTTTTTTTTT